>JAACJT020000002.1:1587091-1622778 GCA_009936485.2 Gymnarchus niloticus | reverse complement strand
TGATGTGAAGGAGTGCGCATTATCATCAATCCATGCCCGAAAGGCTGGCCTTCTTCCATAACCACAATGCCTCCTTTTAACATGGCACCTGTGTAACCAGTGGTTATACAGTCTGTGGGCTTCTTGCATGTAAAAATGAGTCAGCTGTGCTCCCAAGCTGCAAACCTCAAAAGTAGCAGCTGAGTCTAAGTTCTGTTTGTGTGCATTTCAAACTAAACATATTTATTAATGGTTCACATACTCCACTGACTAAGTTAAACCATGTACCTACTCATTTTGACTGTCCATACAAAATCCATGGAAGCAAAGCAGGGCCAGTTTGAGGAGACATGCTGGAAGGTCCATCCCTCCTGAGCAGTGGATTGATGATAACACCCTGTTAATGAGTAGTGGGGGGTTTTACCACCTGCGAAAGGACAAAGGGTGACTAAGGCTTGCTACAGGCTGGATGAGTATCAAATCTGCCCTCGACTGCTTATGTCTTCGTGTTGCAGGCTCGTGGGTGCCAGCTATATGTTTTCACACGCCGTCAAAGGGCACATCAGTACACTATGGGCCCGGTTAGCCTAACTACGGAAAACCAGTATATTTATTGGGGGGGCTGCCCAGTGATGGCTTGAATCCCACTCTAAACGAAAGTTAAGGAAATGTTCTCATGCTCGTCCTGGTCTCACCACGATGACTCATGCTCCTATGTGGGTGGAGCCCTCATCACTGATGGTCCTCTGGGAGCCCTGCTGTGGCCAAGGCCCCGTTCACGATCGGTTCTTCAGGTGGGGAGTTTAGATTAGAGCATGGAGAAGGGGGAGGGGCAAGCAAACAATGTACCCCATACTCTACCCCACCACAGACACACCCAGGTAAATGAGACATAGGAACACCATCACAGTACCATAATTTGGCGCCATCCATAACATTGTAGATTCCAGAACAACGGGTTCCAATTAGCTGTTTTACACTTTACTCCATGTTGAGCAGTTCATTGGCTGGAGTTTCAGAGGACGTAAAGACTGAAAACTAAGGACAGGGGCAAGGCATTAAGGAGGGGGCCGAGACCACCACACAGCACATCGACACCATTAGCAGATTAGCAACGCTGCTTCTCCTCGCTGCTGTTTTCACAAAATGAGTTATTTGTCCTTTGTGGTTGTGTTGGTTTATTCCATTTAGGTTTCCCCCCTAAATTTGATCTTAATAGACTAGTTCATTTGTGCTGGTGTGTCGTGATTGGTCGGTCCTGTGTCAGGTGACTTAACACAGCTTCTCTGTACAACCCTCAAAAAAAGAAGAGCATCTTATTGGTGGAACAGGTATTCCCTAGTCGTCTCACTCATTCTGCCTGCTTTAGCAGTCAGATGTTGGGACCCAGCTGGGACAGGGTGCTACGTCATGGGGTAGGAACTGCCGAGGTTGGGGCTTGAGTGTGGGATCAGGGAAGGGCGAGTCATGGGCTATCTGAATGGATGGTACCTTCTGCAGGTCATCTTGCAGCCTTTTCAACATGGTTTCCAGCTGGGACACCTTATCGTCAAGGAGCTCAGAAGAATCGCTACTTCAAAATGAGAGAAACAGGGCATGAGAGAGAGATCAGCTCTAGGATATAGGTCATGGGTACTTTGAGAGATACCATCAAGTCTACGGGAGGTGCCCATAACTGCTGCTGAATACTAGGATACAGAAATCTTCATTTCAACAGATTCCAACTCCACCACAAGCACAGAAAAACTTATGAAACTATTTAATACCAAAAGAGTCTTTAGGACACTTAGTGTTCCATCATCGCCCTCTTGAGACATAAACCAGCAATGCTCACAGTTCCAGGTTCGATTCTCAAACCTGCATGACTCTCAGAGGAGTCTTGTCGTCGCTCACCTCTCCACGCCATCCTTCATCTTGGGGTCCGTCATTGTGGCCGTGACAAGGCCGTCGCCTAGGGGATGGCCTCCATCAGCCATCACTCTCCTTTCTGTAATGTCAAAGCACGACTGAGGGAGTGTCATGGCTCTCAGCGAGTGCCCCCCCACGTCTGAGTGAGCCAACGTCCCTGAGGCAACTTAAAGAGCACACGTTAAAAATCATGACACCCAACTCCATACTGGCATGACGACTACTGCCACAGGTACCAGCTGTGCTCTGACATCCACAAATAGGCTACTGCACACAGTTCAGCCACTGTAATGATCACCACCTCCTTTCAAACTAGGAACACGGTGATCTTCAGCCTACATTGTGAAGCCCAGAGTATTAAGTATGGCGCGGCCATCCTAACCTTCCCAAGACATCGCCTCCAGCATGCTGCGACAGGCAGATTCCACTGCAGAGATGGACTGCCACTCCTCCTCAATAGAATCATTGGCTTCCATTAAGACTGAAGAAGACAGAATTTTAAAATCCATGATAATCTACAAATTGTGGCATTTATAACCGTTGCTAGTGAGGAAAACTAGCAACTTTGACCACTTCAAAATACTACAACAGGTGGTTACAAACAATACATGAGTAGTGAAATTATTTTCTCCATTAGTCATATTGTATAATTTATTTGTATACATTAGTGTCCTGACAGTAACAGAATATTACCAGCAGAGGGCAGCGTTGTCTAAAGATTAGTCATACCTCTGTTTCGTTGTGAATAATTGTCTACATTTACTGAATTTACTATTTTATGCTGCTTATTAGGTTATGTTGATTTTTTTTCTCTCTAACTCAGATCTGTAGCTCTATCTTAATTGCTCCAGTGGAGCTATGAATAAGATAGGATCTAAGTTCACCAGACAGTCCAGGTGTAAATCATTTGCTAACAGAAACTGAAGTGCCTGTGTATACCAGCTCATTAAAAAATATTAATTGCTGAGAGGTTGTGCATTTTAAATTACTAGATATGTCTGTCAGACATTCCACTGAGTGGCTACATCTTTCATCTGTGAGTCTTCTAGTACAACAGCACAATGCATGCATTTTATCAGCATACATAATCGAAAATGTGAAATACGAGTAATACAATGGCGACTAAATCGCAACGCTTGTTCTGATGTGCGAGCTGGTCATTTCTTTACAAATAAATGGAAATGCTGGCGTCCCGGCATACATTAAGGGTATCTGTTGTATGACAGAGACCTCACAGAGGATGAGACTCTGAGGCCAAGTGTCCTACAGAATGAAAGGCAAAACGTGGTCTCTGTGGTGCAGTGAAGTTTGCATCCCGTCAAAGAAACTACACACGGACCCTCTGTGACCCAGGGGGAGGCGGCCGGGGGGAGGGAGAGCAGATGGCCAAATGGGTTTCTTGTTTTGGCAAAGGCTGAACCCTACTTCCCATCTGTGCATGCTCAATCTGGAGCTCACAAGGGTGGAGGGGATTCAGGGTAAGTGGAGGCTGGGGGGATGGGGGAGATTGAAGCACACTGCTGGGGGTTGTGGGGAGGACACTCTGGAGATGGAGACTCCATTTTGGTCCGTGGGAGCAATCAAAGGCTGCTCCGCTACCATCTTGTGCGTTTGCCCACATTTCAGTGCAGGGTGATGTTGGCAACGTTTCTGGATGCATCTGCCAGTAGTGGCTAGCCTCTGTGTCAAGCACCGGTTGCCATATTGTAACCTAGTGCTCGACGCACCTTGAAGGCAGAGCCAGACTGTGTAAGGTAAGGGCCCCGGGGAAGGCCAGGCCAGTGCTGGGTGGCTTACTGTTATTTAAGGAGTTCTCCATGTTCTGGGTGTGGAAGGTGTGGGTGGCGCTGTCTGGGCTGTCCAGGAGGGCTGTCGGCTGGACTTCATGGCAGGGTGGGGCCAGGTCCTGCCTCAGCTCATGCCCCACATTCTGCAGAGGGGACAGCGGCAAGGACCACCTCACACACGGTTAATATCAACTTTCTCCTTAAAAGAAAAACTTAATTTAATCCATCCATCCATCTCTCTGCTAGTACTTAAACCACCACTTAACTTCATGCTATATTTTTATCAAAGCACTCATCTACATTATGATTTTAAAGGAGAGAAAGGGATCTCCGTGCTAAAAGTGAGTCGCCGTGCTGTAAATCCAGGTTACAGTCAAAGCCTGGGTGATGCTACCGCGCCCAGGCGCCGGTCCGAATCACCAAGGCTACGGTAGACCGAGCAAGTGTGCACCTGTTGCCATGGATCCCCCTCCCCCACTGAGAGTTTGGGGTTGACGGCCAGGATGAGGTCAGGAGTGGCATCCTGCAGCTCCCCAGGGATCTCGTAGATGTGCATTTTACTCCTTTGAACCCTGTTGTCATAAAAGTGGTACCTGGTGAGACAAAAAAAGAGAGCTGATGGGAGAGACTATCGCTCCTGAACTCCTTAGAACCTTTGATGATAATTTTCAGGACCGAACCTGGGTACAGCCAGCAGCAGAGTAACACATCAGTCTGCTAGAGGGCGAGCCAGTGGCCAAAGACGCCCTACGGTTCCCTATAATGTCAGCCGCTGTATCTATAGGAGCGAGTGGCGAGTCGAGCTCTTACTTGGCACGGTGGTCCAGCTGGGGCTGCGGCTTCTCCAGGGAGCAGCTGCGTGTCAGACGCAAGGCGGTGAGCTCAGGGGGTCGGGATGTGGCATCGTCGTGGCAGGAGATAGCCCTCTGGAGCGGCGGTGCTGATGAGAGATGGTGCTGATGGTCCTGTGCCTCGCGCTCCACCTTTTCCTCGAGCACCCAGGCCTCCCTAGACTGGGCGCCTTCCGGCTTATGCTCGGTGTCTTGCCAGGCTTTCTGGCAAAGCTCCGACAGACTCCTGCGAGGAAGTGGGGGCACATAGTCTGTCAGGAGAATGCACTTACAGGAGACAGCAGACCACACGGAGGTCAAGGACCGATTGCCTCAAGAAGCCATGCTGTTGTACCCTTGAGGGAAGTGCTCATCCTGAATTGCTCCGGCACACAAATGTTTATAAGGCCCTGACACCATAAATGGCTCTCCGTATTCTCCCTCGCTTGACTCCCCCACACTCCTAAGGCTGCTGACCTTGCCGGCTTGCCGTTCTTGTCTGGCGGGATGATGGTGAGGTGAATCCTGGGGGTGGAGCGCAGCAGGCTGGCCCTCTCGCCTGCTGGCAGGCCCACCAGGGACCGGCCGCACATGCGGACGACACGTGCCCCCAGCCGCAACCCCTTGCTCTCTGTGTACCCAGACTGCTGAAGCTCCACCACAAAGCCATCCTCGCTCAGCATGAAGCCCGGGTGACCCACTGAGTCCCGCAGGGGCATCACCTCCTGCACCTCGCAGCCGCGCGACACTACCTGGGGAGGTGGAGAAATGGCGGAAGGGGCAGAGTCATGTGCCACTCAAGTGCCACTTATGCATCAGGTCAAGTATTTTGGAAACAAAATGGAGCAAATACCCCCCTCAGACTGTGTCTCACTGCCCTTTAGGAGGGGGCACTCTTGGGGGGGGGTAAGGGCTGAAGAGGACTGGCAGCTTCTCACCCACCTGTAGCCTCTGCACTACCTCCCGGATATCATCCACATGGCTTTCGGGAATGCTGACAGAAATCAACTCCCCCTGTCCATAAAAGATATCCAGACTGGGACCGCCACTGGCCCCGCCCTCCGTCACCACCTTCCAGCCAATCACGTCGCGGGAGTTGCAGTTGAACACCACCTGGCACGAGCTCCTTTCAATCAGCACCACCGATTCAACGGACACGGCCAGCAGGCAGGGGTGCTTCTCTTCACCGGCACTGCCCCCAGAAGCCGTGACCAGCCAGACCAGCGCGCCAGCGCTGTGCAGCTCTGCCCCCTTGGCCCCCTTCAGCTTATCCTTGCGCTTGCCGCCCAGCGACAGCAGGGGGAACTTGGTGGAGGAGTCGATGGGCGTGGTGGTGACGTAGTTCTCTGCCAGGTCCTTCAGGTACCCCTGGCGTGTACGTGTGGCCATGGAGCGGAATTTCTCCGATTTCTCGGCTGCATTCTCCGCATTCACTGCTTTGGCCAAAAGGAACTCCCGGAATGCTGGCGAGCGGGGGAAGCGAGCCCCCTTGGGGAAGAAGGGTCCAAACAGGGGGATGTCCTTGGATCGGGTCACTGCCACCCTTGAAGGAATTAGGCCGACGTCAGTAAGGTCAGGCCCATGGTCCACACTCCCCCACACTACCCACAGAGCTCAGAATCACACTTTATACTCAGGAAGCCAGTGCTTATTAAAAGACAGTGGTTTATGGGACACCTGTGGATTTTTGTTATTTTATTACACATGGATTCGAAAAAACATGAAACCCTTTTTATCTTTGTAGTAAGTTCGTCAATCTTGAATCGATCTTTATCATTTTTTGCTGAATGGCTGTGGACCTGTACGAAAGTTAAC
The DNA here is from genome assembly GCA_009936485.2 of Gymnarchus niloticus. NCBI lineage: Eukaryota > Metazoa > Chordata > Actinopteri > Osteoglossiformes > Gymnarchidae > Gymnarchus > Gymnarchus niloticus. The sequence continues at coordinate 1,616,459 of JAACJT020000002.1, read as the reverse complement.
AGGCAACCCTGAAAACACTTGCCCTAACTGTATGAGTTGTTCTGTAAGCTACCTGACTTTGCTGTCTGATACTGATGTTTATCATTGTGAACATTAGTCAGATTTGTTGCTTGTGTTACAGGGTACATCACGAATGCACAAAACAGGTGTGTTGTGAAATACAACCCCTTTCGTTACAATTTTCTTAAGGTGTATATCTGCTAAAAATGATCAAAATCAGCTCCAGATCAACAAAGTTATTGCAAAAAATAAGAAGTTTAGGCCATTGTTTTTAAATTTTTTGTTTCACGAAAAATTTCAAGAAAAAAAACGGATCGGTCAGTCGGCACAAATAAACAAAAAACATTTGTCTGTAATGTATGGTCAGGCGGGTAAAAAAAAAAAAACAACTCATCAACAAATCAAAATGAATTTTGCAGTTCTTGTTCTTCCTTCTCTTCACTGGAAACATTTTCAACCGTCACTAATAAGTGTGACCCTAAATCGAGATCACTGATAACTTTAACAGGAGTGTCGATGTCTATTTCTGTCTTTACAGCCTCCTGCTGACTTTCACATACACAAACCTGTTTGATTTTCACATTCAATGGTCATAGTGTACCAACAACATCACTGATAATGGTGTTTTTATCATTGGTTTCTATTTTCAGGACCTTTCAAATACTTGAAGTAGTTTTTTTGTGAATATGCAGGATGTGGATGGAGAAATAGCGGTAACTAGGCCCAACAGTCTCAGCAGCCATGTTCGAAAGTGTACTGAACAACAGGACCGCAGAATCTGGAGGGCGCTATTAATCAGAGACGTGCTTAGAGTACTGTACTTTACAAAATACACTGGCAATTTTTCTTTGTGCCAAAAAGAAGTCGCGGAGGAAAATAAAAATAAAAACGATCAATGTCATTTTATTAATTTTTCGATAGGAAATCAGTTGGGTCTGCGGGTTTGTGAAACAAAATATCAAAAAATTATGGCCTTAGTTCTTTTTTTAAACACAGTGCAGAGGATGATGAGAGATGCATCTTCTCTTAAATCCAGCTGAGCTCACAATCAGGCTTCGTTGATTTGTTCACAAACAGTAACAGTCTATCAATAACCACATGAATCAAGTCTAATTAGTTACTTGTGGTAATGTAATCGTTAGTGATTCCGAGCAATTCACACAACGTTTGTGAAGGTTTATGGCACATGCAGTCTGAGAGCCGGCTTGCCCTATGCCGGGCCATACCCTATGAACATACGGGTATCCACGGGCTGGCAGAGGCGGGGCACGCCACTACCTGTAGTAGGTGTGCTCCGTGCAGGGGTGATGAACCTGTACCACGATGAAGACATGCTGGAAATGGGAACGGATTGTCTTGGGCGTGAAGGGTAAGGCACCCGGCTCCTGGAAGACGATGGTCACGATGTCATTACCGATGTGCCTCTTCCTCAGGAGCTGCGTGGAAGAAACGGAGACAGTGGAAGGGTCAGGCCTGGCTGGAGATCTTGTTATCCGATCTGAGGGGAGCTATTTACGGGAAGGCTTTGTTAGATTTCTGCTTTGTTAATAGTGCCTCAGGAATAAGTCAGCCTGGTACAGTGCACAGAAAAATGACTTGAAATGTAATTTTTATAGATCCATCCATCCATCCATCATAGAGGGTCACGGGAGTTTATTACAGAAATAGTGCCTTTTAATTCAGCAGCTGCCAAACGTTGGCACGGTACAGCTAATTCATGGATCCACGGCCAACCCACCCCACCTCCCCGCTATACATGCCTGCTGGGTGTTGTTGGAGGTGTAGGGCAGCATGGTGGAGACGTGGAACATGATCTCGTAGTCCTGGTACTTTGTGTACAGTGAGTGGGTGCCGGTGGTGTCCGCTGCATGGGAAGAGAGGATGGAGATCAACGTGACCCACCGTTAATAACCGCATGCTAATAGTAAATGTACAAGCACTCGATAGAACACCTAGGGGCACTAGGCATCATGTGAACAGAATGAATGAAGCATAAGACTTTTAGAAGCCAGCCATGTTCCACACAAGTTATGTCTGCTGTGTCCGATGAGCTGATGCTGAGCTCACTGTCACAGAATTGCAAAGATGAGTGTGTGTCTGGTGGATGACGTATATGTTGGAATGTATGTATGATTCTGGTGGTATTGTGAGTATGTGCGACTATGAATCAGAATGTCTGTGTTTGTACGACATCATGATTGAGTATGACTGTACCTGTGTATGTCGGTGTCCATAGGAACCCCATACCGTCTGAATGTGTGTGTTTGTGTGTGTGTGTGACTGAAGGCCGTTCTCACTCTTGGTGTCCAGTTGGGCCCTGTACTTCTCAAACCCCAGCAGTCTCACTCGCTCCCCCAGTAGATCCAGGAACTCCTCAAAGGCGGGGCCGGCACTCTTGTTGTTGTACATGTCCTCTTCGGAACTCTGCTTGGCCCGACAGTACATCACGCCCACCTTATGCTGGAAGTTCAGCTGTGGGTGGCGGTGGGGGGGGACGGGCTCGTCAGCAACCATCACCACTGTTCCACTGCCACTACATAGACGTGGTCAAGTATGAAGGAGCGTCCAGGGGCAGAGTGGAGTCAGGTGACAAGGTCATTCCTTCACTGTGGCCGCGCCTGTCACCCGTACCCCAACTAAACCCGACAACACCTTCATCTCCCCATGTTTCACCCTGCAATGGCTTCCCTTTCTGTTTAAACCCGCCTCCATTCCCTGTGTCACATGGTTCTGTTCACCAAGTCACCTCTACGTTATATAATTTTTTTTAATGTACCTGCCCCTCCACTTCACTGATGCCCCCCCCGCCAACTCACTCGCTGCTCGTCCAGTGTCAACAGTGTCTCTGGGACCTTGGGCGAGTTGGACGCCAGCCGCAGGCAATTCTGGTTCACCTCTGGGAGCACATGCTCCAGCACCCGCTTGGGGGACAGGCCTCGTGGCGTCGCGTGCCGTGCCCCTGTGCTCACCGACTCCTCCAGAATGGAGCCCCTCAGCGTCTTCATCTGGACCGAGATAAAGCAAGGAGGCAACCGACTCTATCACTAGGGGGCGCCACTTCCAGATCTCCCATTTCTGTTGGCACCAAATTTATACCCTGGGGTACGTTCCAAAAAGCTGGCTTAACAAATCCTACAGTTAAATCTGAATTTTGATTGAAGAATTTCAGGGAATTGACAAATCCTGAAGTCAGGCTTTGAGTTTTCTCCAATCAGAATTCAGGTTTGAGTATAGGATTTGTTAAACCCGCTTTCTGAAATGGGCTCCTGGCTACGAGTTTAAGTATTAACCTATTCAAACAGGTCATACCTTAACAGAGAAATTAACTGCGTCTAAGTCAACTTGAAAGCAAAATACTTCTTTGAGCGTATTGACACTTAAATGAAAAATCTTCAATCACGCCAAAAAAAAGGCCCGGTCAGAAAGACTCACAGAATGATGTCAGAGTATTCTGGCGTGTGTTTTTACCTCAGTGGTGCGGAAGATGATCCTGTAGTTGTACTGTGCCCCGCTCGATCCCTCCTTCTCCTCTCTCCTGAAGCTGTAGGCCACCGGACCCAGCTTCTCGTCTATGCCAAAGAAGTTCTGGTGATCTGGGTGGGTGGAGATACAGACAGTTGGACAGGAAGGGGGGGTTCCCAGTACACAGAGATGTGCAGCGACACGATCGTGTTAAAGGACGCGTGCTTGGGAATGTGGAGGGTGAAGGATTCCAGGATTTTAAAAAATCAAACTGGGAGTATCAAAAATGGCACAACACTCATTTGGCCGAGACTGGCGGCTGTGATTGAAATACACCTGTGACGCAAATGAAATGCTTATTAGAGTTTTTAAAGCTGAGGACTGAAACATTATTTTATCTACAAATAATAGGTGAATCATTAAACATTCTTAAATAACCATGTAATTACATTTTTGACTGCAGTTAAATTCTAATCACCCTGACCAGGATGAGAGGTTAGAGGTGGATGGATGGGTGGATCACCACATTAGGAATACTGTGATGATTTACATGAGGTTAGAGTGCCAGCTACAAATTTAGAGTTAAGATAGCTACAATCTCAGACCTCAGCAATGTGACTACGACTGTATGCGTGCAGTACAGGAAGTGTGTGTGCATCACATGACTCGGCCGTGCTCACCCTTCATGTAGAAGTACTTGCGGTAATAGTGAGCCCCCAGGTCCGCGTGCTCGATGAAGTAGCTGCTCTTGAACTGCTGCTGCAGCAGGCTGCTCTCCCTGGGCTCCTCCAGGATGGACACGGCGTCGTTGGGGATCTGCAGGCTGAGTCGCGACCCCCCCCAGCCCTGTGCCCACCCCAGGCCTGGCCGCTCCTCACCCCCCGTCTCGTTGCGGAAGTGGGGGCAGCTGAGCAGCAGGTCGTTGTCGTTGCCATCGCCTTCGTCCGGTGGCAGCGCAGTTTCTCGCGGAGCTTCGGGGTCCTCACCACCTCCACCCTCGCTGCTGACCCCGCCCACCACGGGTGAGGGTGGCGCCGAGTGACAGGTGGCCTGCAGCTGGGATGCTGCGGAGGCACCCGAGGTAATGTTCTTCTTGCGGCCGATGCTGTCGCGGCTGGAGGCAGCCTCCATCAGGTCGAAGAGGATGCTCTGCACATCATAGTGGGCAAAGCTGTGCACCCAGGCCCCACTGGCCAAGCTGTCCCCGGCCTGAAGCGACTGTATGGGACTGGACTTTCCCTTCTTGTTCTGTGCCTCTGATTTGGCCACCTTTGTCTGCTTCATCATCTCCCCCTCTGGAGGTGACAAGGTACGAGAGAAGCCGTCGGCCTCTGGTTCGACGGCCGGCAAGCCTAACAAGAGGAGGGGGTCTTTGAAGCGGAGCACCGCGGGACTCTCTGCCACTGGCTCCTCACCGTTCGCTGGCTGGACGGATGTTTGTCTCTCCAGTGAGGAGAGACTCCCAAACTCTCGGCGAGGAGCCAGGCCGGGACTGTCGGGCAGCGAGGTGTCCTCCACCCCAGCCATCTTTCCCACAGCCGCTGAAGTCGACCCCGAGGTTTCCAGGTCGCCCAGGGTGACATCACTGTTGCTCCTTTGAATGATGTGGCCGCGGACCACATGACGCAATACAGGCCCCGGCCAGCCGGGGGAAGGGCCCTCACCGTCTACGCCATCCTCCTCTCTCCGAGGGGGCCACTCCGCCACAACTCGTGTCCGGACACAAGCCTCCCACTTCGGCTCGAAGGGCACAGATGTCAGAGCGGGCCGTGGGCTGTGCCGACGACACTTGCGGACAAAGAGGTCATCTGACTGCATCGTTGCACCGTTCCACCTTCTGTCCGTGGTCCCTCAAACTGTCCAGTGTTTGGTTCCACCTCTTTCTCCTTGGAGTGGTCCTCTCCTTGTAAGGAGTCTCTCCTTAAGTGAGCTTCAGATGGGGGGCAGAGCAGGGGTCCCCCTCTGCATCTCCCTTAAGCAGGATGGCCCACTAGAAGCCTGAGAGCCTTTAAACTGAAAGGAGACTCCAAGTTTGCTTAATTCCTGCTTATTGCTCCTGCTAATGTCTTGACATGCAATAACTTGAGACTGGCAGACTATCGTGCTGGGGCTCGACTCCCAAGGGCCTCAGGATGACTGGATGCAAGCACTTGATATCACTTCCTGCGTGAGACTGTCAGGAATCCTGCCTCATTTGCTTTTATGTACATCTGTCCTTCTAACTGCTACAGTGAACCGAATAACATTTTCACCAGCACAGTGATATTGTCAGGGGTGTGGGCCTAGTGATGGACAGGTGAGTGGAGAGTGACTGATGAGCCACGGTGATCTTGGACGCTGAGTGGCAGCATTGGGACGCAGTGCGTTCGGCTCTTTCTTCATTAACTGGAGCTCCTGGTCGCCCGACATTACCCCACCACCTGTGAGGAAGGAAACCGGGGCAAATATAAGAAAGCCGCAGAGCCAACGTGGCGTGACCCCAACGTAAACGAGGCACTATTCCAAGGTCATCAGATCACAATTATAGCCTTGGTTTTGCACAGCATGTTCTGAGTTCATTTTTCCCCTCATCCAGAAATAGCCGACGGACTGCAGTCCTACGCCGTGCCTCCACCTATTGCTATCACAATAGCAGGCGGGGGGGTGCATTTCCTGTGCTGAAAAGCAAGCTGAGCAGCAACATGACTGAAGAACAACAAACTGACACAATAACGTGAGCCATCAACCTATCTATACATCTCTCTCTCCCTTGGATCCTTGGATACCTCAGAAATACAAGGCCTACGAGTAGCATGCCACATGGAGGCAACTCATTCAAACTGTTCCAAGTTTCCCCCATTCTCAGCCATTGGCTGCTCTTCCATCTTCCCACTTTTGTGAATCCAGCTTTTTTCTGACACGATAACACACCTCGAACCCGCCTTCCCCCCGGACCCCGGCAGCCGAGTGGCTTGCTGCAGAGTCAGTTTTCACCTGGCTTATTTTTTCAGTTTTCATGGCAGATTTGAGTTGCAGGGCAACAAGTTTAATAGTGAGTTCCTCTCTACTCCATTACAGTCAAACCCACAAAAACCCACAACAAGCATCTTTTGAGGACCCCGTTATCAGCTGAAGGTCCCGTTTGTTAAGCCTCACCTCTGTGACCCCATTGCAACATATCCCATCTATGATGGGAAACACAAAAAGATCCTTCAAAGATACAGCAAAATACCACACATTAATAGCACTTAAATAAATGAACCTATTATAAGCTTTATAGTTTTATTAAAATATAGCAGAGTTTATATAGCACCACATAACACATTATGCCATATATTACTGATAACAGTCTTCTTCTGTAATCAAAGTGCTCATTGCTCAGGTACTAGTATTTAGCGATTCGGCCAAAAGTCTGAATGTGTAGCAAAGATAACGAATCAACAACCTGACCAAAAATACACAGAACAAACTTTTCAGCTGGAATATACCTATTGATCTACCAAACACTACCTATCAAGGTCCAAAATGCAACTGAAAATGCCAAGCTTTACCTCACAAATGCAAAGAAGGAAAAAAAAAAAAAAAAACACATCACAATATGTATCGATGCACCCATCAGAACAACGAGGGCATATAATTACCCAATACACACACTTCCTGAGTCTAATCCTGGCCAAAGCATTAAAATAAACAAAATGTGTAATGCTTCACAAGACAAGCCTTAGTTAAATGGGGTTCATGGGTGATTTCCTTATGGTGTTTTGTTTACAGTAACTTCAGAAGTTTTGTATGCTATGTTGCCTGGAATAGGCCAGAAGATGAACGGATGATTAGTTACACTTCAAAATCGTAAAAAAAAAAAAAACAGTCTTTCTGTAACCGCGCACATGCATGATGCCAAAATGGTTTTGAAACTAACATGTACGGTAAATGTTCGGTACGACGTCATTGTGGCGTGAAGCCCACTAGAGCGAAACTCGGCGAGGCATGACTGCATGGAGACCCTTAATCCGGGAATAGCAGTCACAAAGGGAGATTAAATCCGCTAAACGCGGTATTGCTACATGCCTACCGAGTAGTTTACGGTTGCCAGGTCTCTCTATACTGCTCGGGCTTGTAAGAACTCCATGTATAATTTTCTGAACTGTATCTTATGTCTGTGTGAAATGAGCAGCACCGCGTGAAAAACATGAAAGTGAAGTCCTAAACTGCATTACGGACCGTAAACCACAGCGGAGTTAGTGCGGAGTCTAAATGTAAAAGTCCCCGCTACCGGGGCCGGCTGTCTTTCGCTCCGCTTCCTCTCTTCATCTTGCATCCTTTCATTTGACGTCAGTCGCAGCTTCTGCGTCCTCAGCCCCCGCTTCCTGAACCGGCGGCCGACCCGAACGCAGGTGCAGCGGCGCAGCGCTTCGAACCGGCCGCCTCTGAGCTGTCAAAGCGCCGGCTGACTGAGATTCACGGCTGACTGAGATTCACGGCTGACAGCCCCTGGGGGAGGTGTCGCTTACTTAGGGGGGGGGTTTAATTGCGCAAAGGTCGCAAATCTGTTCCTGTTTGGGAATTTGTTCAGCTTAAAATTCTTACTGCCGTCATTTATGTTCTGGAGAACGTCAACATGTTCACATGGCTGCTTCGTCCTATTGTTTTAACTGTCTGATTGTTAAAATAGGGAAGTATATTATCTACTACAATACTGTTTTATCAGCTAGGATTTCCCCGCGATTGTTCTTAATAAAACAAAATCTCCGAGATGTGTCACTGGAATGGCTAACTCTCTGAAATATGGAGCAAACAAGGATATTTTGTTCCGTTCGGCTCCCTGACGGCAACAGTTTGAAAGTTTAACATTACCATATAAAATCTGTATAGTCTGCATACACATCTGGGCTTCTTATTAATAACACATGGATCATGTGTTTTTTTTTGCAGTTGAAGACGCCTGGGAAGTCATTATAATAATACACCCAGATGCAGTTTTACATTGGTCTACTTATCTATAAGTTTACTGTTAGATTCATAATGTATGCAATTAATACAGGTTTACCGTTTTTATACCTACGGTATAGTCTGGTAGGCCCTCATAGATGCTATGGCATAACTAGCTGAGAAGCAATTTCACCCACTCAAACAAAAAGCAGGACCATGCTGCGCTTCATGAACACAGGGTACAGAGTTATGGAAAACGTACTACGAGATGGGTAGATAGGTGTCAAAGTCATTTTGAATCTCAGAGTGATGTTTGGCAATGCTAGTTTTGTTTTTTTAATCTTCTTAGTCCAGTAATTTAGGACACAGTGTCTTTGAAAATGTCACTAAGCAGATAGAACTTGAATGCCTTGACAGAACATAATACTGTTTGTGAAAGTTACAGCACTTGTAGACCAAAAAAGGTGTTCAGCCTTGATTGTCGCGTACATTTTTAAATTCAGTTTATCACATTTCATATCAGGCATTTTTGTTTGAATTTCCTCTATATCACAAATTTCTAAGGGATAACCTTCTACTCATTTGGTTTTCAGTTAAGAGCTGAGTAGATTCCAGGAATTGCAAAGGAACATTTTCGTATCTAGTATCTATAGTTCCTTCATGCCACACATTTTATGAAAAATTCCATGAATCACCACTGGCAGAACAAGGCTTCTTTATAATCAATGATGTCATGGATGTGGCTTGTAGGGTGGCCTTGTGGGAAGAGAACTGGAATTACCATGATAAATTGTGGGTTTGTACTTGTACACTAGTACACAAGAGGAACCTACTTAACCTGAACTGTTTTGATATCAGCTAAGTAATACAGCAATAGTTCATAAAGTCATGCACAAAATGGAAGTATCACCAGACGACATGGTAGAGTGGTCAGTATGTACTACTAGTATCCTCTTTTATGTTCAACCCACAGACAAAGGCTATACAAAATTTTAGGGAAATAAGTATCCAGTTTAAGGAAATGAATTAGCAGCATGGCTCAGACCAGCAGCCGAGGTTTTTATGCTCATCTCTTTGCTAGAAAAATGTAGCTGAAAATTACTAGTTAGACATTATGTTCAAGTGACTATGAGATCTTGAGATATGAGCCGTTACCTGTACCCAGTAAACACCAGCATTGACTGTACACATATACGTACCATCCCAGAGACTCATGCATTACAGGCATCTAGAAATAAGTTTCCCCCACAAACATCATTTGCATATGATAGAGAATAGAGAGCACAAGAAGGATGAATCTGTCATGACTGAATGGGTCTCTAACAAGTCCTCTTCCTCATCTGAAGTTGAGACTGAAGGCATGTGTGTGGGGGAGGGGTGGAAGAACAAAACTTAACCCCATTGGTGGTCACCTGCTAAAATACCTTTATGATACATCCATAACAGCCTTCTCACCTACGGATGGTCCACCACTATAGACAAGGCTTGAACACTAAAGTGCTTGGTTTGTCAGTTCAGAGCCACAGAGTGGAGTGCATGAGGCCTTTGCAGATATTCTATTTTGGAAACAAGAAAGAAAAAAAAATACAATTTTTTTTTGTATCACACTATTATGGGAGGATTAAGCAGTAACTGTGCCAAAAAGATTAGACTGCGATCCAGGATCACAAACAGATTGGGAACATTAGCAATGACTGTTTGACTCTCTTGCTTTCCAGCACCTGCTGACATGCAGGAAACCTGCCCAGTTTTTCGCTAAACACAACAACGTGCTCGTGTGTGACTTACTGTGTTTCTATAGCAGCGGGTTCTCCTTAAAAATGCACTTCAGTCCAGACAAAACAGATCGCTAGCAGCAAGCAGTGATGTTGGTAAAGTTCTGTTGGAGATACAGCCAGTCTGGCTGGGTCTTCTATAGGTTTCTCCCAAAGCATCTGGCTATTATGGGATACAGAAAGACAGGGGGCCTGTTCACTGTCCATCCTGTTTTTCCTCACTTTCACATTCAAACTGCAAATCTACACCTCGCCAATATCTCAAGTCCTCCAACACAGACACACAGTTCCAGAATGTGCGGACGTCACTAAGGTGCCGTCCTGTGAGAAAACGGCCTTATCTGCACTAATGCAGGTGGCTATCTAGTCCCAGACATGGGCACGTTCATGCGTGCTGATCTCAGCAATGCAAAATAGACGTCTGATGATCTAGCTAATTCACTTTTTGGTAAATGGCAATTGGCATCTATTAAACAAATGAATTATATTTTTTGAAAAATATTTTAACTGAACATCATACTTTATCCAGGCATAATAAGGATGGTAACAGTCAGTTTGTTGCATGTTTTTATCAGGGTTATGTATTCATTTGGGGATACTGGAAGGTTATAACCAGTGTCACTGGTTAAACATGCATCCATAAAAACATCCTGCCTTCTTTAATTGGACCAAATGTCGCATTTCAACTTCAACTTTAAACTGCATGTGTGCTACTAGCCTCCATGCTATTCACCCATAGCCTCGCCGGTAACGACTGCTTCCTGTGTTGCAGGAAGTGATGTCATACTCATCCTAACCTTTCAGCCTTGGAGGATGTAGCCCGTCATATCCCTCCACCCCCATGCCACCAACTCCCAAGGTCAGACCTCTCTTCCTTCCTTTCCTCATCCAGCTTTCCGCCACTTTGAGGCTGATGTGTGTTTTCTCAAACTCAGTAATGGAGAGACTGAGGTGGCATAGGATCAGTCTAGGAGCTAGTATTAGCAAAACACTCTCCTGGATGCTGGAAACTTAATCTCCTCACATTGCTACTGTGGCACTGAACCACTTTGAGACAACTTCTGATAAAAAAAAATACAAGATTTTAGCTTGGCCATGGGATAACCTGCGGTTGTGTTACTTCATGTGGGTCTCTCTATTTATCCTTTTAATTTACATTTTATGCTCTAATTTGCTAAATCCACTAAAATGATCTTAAATGGTAGCTATATTCAAAGAAACATACAGTTTTTATTATCCATCCATAAATCCTGGTCAGGGTCATAAGGAAGCTGGAGCCTACAGAGAGTGCTTGTAACCTTAATATCTTTTAATCATATCACATCTGTATGATTTTTACCTCCATATATGGATTACACTGAAGATGAGGCCATGCATGGTGCTGTTCTGTATTCTGTCAACAGTTACTGCTGTTAGTAATATCCAAGTTCATTTTGATCAGAAATCCTCTGCTAATGTCTCTTACTTTCAAACAGAATCAAAATACATACTTCACAAAGCAGCCTACAGAGAATATTAGTGCCGTGTGTGTGTGTGTGTGTGTGTGTATCTTGGCCACAAGCTGATGTGTCCCGATGATTGTCAAGCCTCTGTTGTCCCACACGGTGTATCCAGACTTTGTGGATCACATGAGGAAGAAGATGCTGTGTTGCTGTTCGTGTGCGGATGTGAGGTTGAAAGACGTCTCGCTGGGCAGGAAACGCTTTAAGGAGGGCAGTGTGTGCTTGCTGGTTAAACAGGCTAGCAGAAAGGCAGAAGTGGTAGCGAAACTCAGCTGAGTTCTAGGTAGCAGATGCCGAATGCAGTGGTGGGGGGAGGGGGGGTCTGACACACTCATATACCTCGCCGACTCTCACAGCAAGCATTCTAGCACCTCCAATTCACCATCGCACAAAGTCACCACACTTCTGTTGGAGTTTAATGGCTGAGAACTGCACATTGTCAGTGGGCTTCTCATTGTGACAACAGTGCATCATTACTGCATCACTTCCTGACTATCAGAGGGTTACTGAGCCAGTTCATCTCAACCTTGCAAAACATCACGGAGAAACTAAAAATCAGGCTGTCAGTGACAGAAGTACGCATACGTGGCAACCATTATCATAATCGTGAAATTCTCTCATGCTGAAATGTTATTCGCTGCTTTTATTCTAGCCTGGAAGAACATAAGGTTTCAGCCATGCAAATCTGACTCATGTATGCCATGGGGTTGACCCTTGTAATTGAAACAAATTAGCAAAGAAATGTTGCTTCCAAAAAAAGCCAATATTGCAGAAGCTATTTTAAAAATACAGGGTGGGTAACACAAACCTCCAAGGTTTGTGTTTGAATCCCACCTGTTATACTAGGGCATGTTCTCCTCCTGTCATGTGTTTGCCTCCAACAGTCCAAAGACATGCAATTAGGCTAATTGGCATCTCTAATTTACCTGTAGTGTGTAGGTGTATGTGCCCTGCTAAATGCATCCATACAATATTTTTGAGAAATTCAGCTGAGCAAACAAAATCCCCCAATAATTTAGTTCTTAAGCTTCAATTTGAGGGCTTAACACACTGCATCCAAAATGCCAAAACAGCTCATTTTGTTGGTCAGTAATTTGTGTCAACATCTGTTTCAGCAGCACAGTACGGAATTTTGCTTGTGTAAATGTATTTTCTACTGATGGCATTTTATCAAAGCAACTCCTTGAAGTTGACCCTCAACTGAATATGTTCAGGTACATGATTAGCTCATGAATAAAGAAATATATTAATAAAAAATCATTAACATTGCGGTCATAGCTAAGTAATAATGATTGTACCAAGGTGTTATATATTCTTTATGCATACATATATAAAATGCTTTTTCTATAACTTAACTGTTTTTTTGCCTGGAAACTCCAGATCTCCAGATTTGCCTGGAAACTCCAGTGGTCGCTACATGGAGTTGTGAAAAACAATTTTCTGAGTGCTGCCCTTGAGGGTAAAGCCTTGATAAAGATGAAGAACAGTAAGCACTTTCTCCACAAGGAGTTACGGTGGTGCTTCGAGTGCTCCAGGGATAGGGACTTCAGCTCTGTGTTGATGTGTTCTAGTTTGTCCATTTGAAGACCTTCTGACTCAAGGAAGCTGACAAAGCCCAAGCAGATGAGCATAATTTTAGCTTGCAATGAGGTACAGCAGTGTACACCACATCTCATTTCTGATAAGGTCATCTGATGCCACAATGCCACTTACTCTGCCAATTCCACTGCAGGCAAAATTTAAACCTGTTGCTGGTCGGATGCCGTTTGCAAAATTGTGGCTAAAACACTGCCAAAGACCTCGCTCCATGTCTATAGTTTAATTGAGGAGGATGCTGTCATTGTAATAGTGCAAAACATCAAAACGCTCCCCCTAATTCTTGCACACAAAAGCAGATATTGCAGCAGATATTTCTGACATTTGAAAGGTGCCTACTTGAAGCACGGTTCTTTACTGCTGCTTCAATGCCAGCCCTGTACATGTGTAACATCAGTGCCTGAGGTCCAGCACTCCCAGTCCCCAAGTACTGACCAGGGTTTTGTATTTACCCATCGTTTTTCCTCATGTTGCCAGTTATCATGCCCTGATTGCCCTCATGTGTTTCACCTGTGCTCTCTCCCTATACAGGTCAGAATCTTGCCCTTGTTCCCCGCTGAGTGTTTGTTGATCCTTGCCTAGTTCCCCATTTGTGTTCCTTTCTTAGTTTCCTAGTCTCTATGTGCCTGATTCTTGTAGCAGTTCCTAGCTTTCCTGCATCTGTATCGTTTGTCCTGTGTTCAGGGCCAAGCCCAGCGGTTCCTTCATTCCTTATGCCTGCACGTTAAAAGTACCCCACTCACATCTGCATCCCTGCCTGTGAACCTCTGTCAGTCCGTGCCTGGAAAGAATGACAGCATGGTACCATGGAAATTTGAAAATATGTCCATCTTAAATGTACCCCATCTCTCTCAGATTTTCCTATGAAGAACTTCAAGATTTAAAAAACTATCAACCATCTCAAATATCTGTAACAAGCCATCTTGAAATGGGAATAGATTAGAACCTCATTAACTCTTGACCTCCACTGAACACATCGGGTCTAACAGCAATTTTATGCCAGATCATTAAGATCATTTGTTGATTTGAAAATTTAATATCGAGATTAGAAATAGCTAATAGTTTTGGAAAAAGGCAAGTTGTTAGGGAATGAGTAGGTGTCTCTAAATTGCCCTCAAAAAGTTATTTTGGCCGAGGATCGACTGGAATCCCATCAAGGGTCTCCCCCGTACTTATGCCGTACAATGCCAGGGATAGGCCCAGCCCCCCCAGGCCCCCTGTGACCTTGTACTAGATAAGTGCTTGGAAGAAGGATGGATGGAGTGAAAATTAGAAAGACTGTAATGAACTACCAAAATTTCCTATAGGAATGGCTAATTGCTCCACTAAATTTTTGATTGCGTACATCTCAGTCATTGCGCTACCTTCCATGCACACCATACATTCAACACAAGCGTGTATATTTGTAAGGAACATGCATGAAAAACAATATGGTTATTCAAAACACGACTTCTATTCCTTGTGTGCTTTTTGCAAACGTTCATAACAAAAATCAGGAAAAAACGCCAACAGTACATGTTGTGGACTTACTGCTGAACTCCAGTGCAGTAAAATCAATTGGCCAAGATGCTTTACAGTTAAAAATCTTCCCTCCTGTAGCTTGAAAGGAAGCAGCCAATGAGACTCATGCATTTCATCTGTGTTTATAATGCTGCTAGCTGATGTCTAATTGAGTTGTTTGTTCCCAAGTGAATGCTGAGCTTTATAGCTGAAGAGAAGCAAACTTGAAGAAGGCTGGTCCACAAGATGGTATGGAAGCATGTCGAAGATAAACCAGTCACTTCGTTGTCTGGCGTCAGTAACATTCAACAAGGGGCTTTCAGTTCTGCTGGCGATGTGGTACTTCGAAACGAGTATTTGTTATGGTGTGACACTGAATCAACGAGCCCCTGCAATGTGAGTGAGTATCTAACACAAACATCATATAGATTATTTGGAAAAGCTACTGGCATTCTTTTGTGTGACAAATGCATTAATCTGACTAACAGATTAAATGGCATTTACACAGTGTGAGAAATGCAGGAAAAAAAGAACATAGAACAAAATGAAAAATCAAACGCTAAATCCATTTAAATTCAGCAACACATAACCCTAAACACTCCCAGTCACCCATATTTTCACATTTCAGCAACAATTACCGTTTTTGTCTGTCCACGGTAATAAGCTGCATGGATAGAATGTCAACTAGAAAGGTGGAGATTGTGAGTAGGAGGTATTTGTAATTATGTACTCAGTACTGACACTGTAAGGACACACAATTGAAATTCATTATTTTACACTCCTTCTGCCAAGCTTTACATCAGGGAGTTTGTGTCTACAATATAGCATCTATGCAAGCCCGTCTGCTCTTTGCCTGCATATGTGTGTGTGGAACACAGGTTATAATTATATACCACATTTTCTAGACCAAATTGAAGGCTTTGGTTGAAGAAAATGTAAATAAAACTCACAGCTCTTACAACTCTGTGCTGGGATTTTGTTAAAGGACAGGATAAATGCTCTTCTTGCCAATTGTCCAGGTACCGGTAATAATGTTTGGCAGGTTTTAGTGTTCTTACCTCCCACGTCCATTTGAATGTGTGTGTTTGGCCATTGGCCAGTTATTCTTATTAATTCCTGACTTTAGTAATCAACAAAAAGTACTGCTAGTTGTGGGAATTTTCGTTTGCTTTAGTCTGTGTTTGTTTCATTGTCACTTCATAACCAGGCATTACTAGCTGCACATTTGGAATATTTTAATCAAACTATGTATGCCATACATAAGGCTATGTAATGAAGTATAACACTGTAAGTGCTGAAAACTATGTAATCATGTAGAACACTAGAAACTATGCAACCAGAACACCTATGGCAAGTGAAGCACAATCTTGTAAATCAAGTAGTCCATTAGGACGACAGGTGGTCGTAAAAGTCAGGATGCTGTTTGGGGAGTCTGGGTTGGAAACAGTTAGCAGACCCTTGTACCACACACACTGTGGAATGTGTTAATGCATTTTTAAAAAAACAATTAACAGACACTCGAGGTAAAATACTACCGTTAGATCCCAAAGAGAGGTACTGGGGAACTAATACATAACTAATAGTAGTGGGATGCTGAAGACCTGAGAAGTGGGGCAGGGTCTGGTCTTTGGTGAAACCCCCGGGAGGTGGGACAATAGATAAGAAATTGGATAAAGATAGACACGAGACTTGTGTTTTTTGGTGATGGTCCGACCTTATTTTTCGGATCTGACTCACTTTGTTGCTAGCAATAAAGTTTGCCATCTTCAGACCAGGTCTTCAAGTCTCAAGTTTCTTTCTTGTGAGAAAAACCACAACACACACAGCTGGGCAGCTTGGGGTTGAGAATTCTGCACTTGATGCCATGCAACACTATGTAAAGAGACTGGCACATCATTGCTGCTGCACGTTCCGTAACGTTTTCGCTGATGGATTTTGCCGCCATTCTGCGTTTGATCGGAATTCTACCCT
Organism: Gymnarchus niloticus; assembly: GCA_009936485.2. NCBI lineage: Eukaryota > Metazoa > Chordata > Actinopteri > Osteoglossiformes > Gymnarchidae > Gymnarchus > Gymnarchus niloticus. The sequence goes on along the minus strand of JAACJT020000002.1, from coordinate 1,599,745 downwards.
TCTCCTAATGCCTCGAAACATAAAAAATGACAGAAATGGAATGTGTGATCCATATCGACACAAAGATTACAAAGGCATCACAAGTCTGTGGAAAAAGACTAAGGAAGTGTTCCTGTTTTTGTTTTGTTTTTCAAGCCTTAGTGGTCACATTCCAGTTTCATTTGGAGAATGAACATGAAACGAAATGGAATCCAACACAACCTCTCTCTCACACACACACATACACACACAGCGTGAAAGGTCAGGGGCCCTGAACGTCCAAGAATGGCTAACTGACGTGAGCGGACGTTGGCAGAACTTGAGTTCTCTTGTGTGTACGCATGCATGCACACATAGGTCATCATATTCACATGGGTGAGCAGGTTGCATGTGTGATTGTCTGCGCTTCTGTGGGTTTGTGTGCGTTTGCGTGCATGTGTGTTGAGAAAAAAGCACACTTTAGATTACACACATCGTGTCAGCTGCATTGGCAAAGGCCACACAGAAAGAGGAAGTCCTTTTCTGCAGCATTGTCTGTGGTCCCAACCAAGACTTCACTTCCTCTCCCCTCACCTCTAAGTTCTCAGATATAACATGTACCAGAGAGGGCACTTCAGTAACCTTTTCTGCGCATTTCCTTATTTTCAGCTATTCCTATTTTGTTGACGACCCATTAAAGGTGTGCTCAATACTCAGAATATTTTTCATTGTGTTAGAGTTGATGTTGACCCAGATACCCTAATTTTCCTTAATATACCACTACATTTGACCTTTGCCCCTGTTCACAAGTGATTCCAAAACCAACCACAACAGCCCTGGCTTGATCCCTACTGTTCAAGTTCAAGTTCAAGCACTTTATTGTCATTGTAAACACAACAAAATTACTTCTGTGACAACCCCCAAAGTACAAAGCAATATAAAAAAAAACACATCATACTACACATAGAAAAACATCTACACATTCTGCTGATATTTCCTATATAGTTTGTTCTTAAAATTTTACAATACGAGCAAAATTTAGTGCAATTACAGCCTTTGGATAAAAACTGTGTTTCAATCTATTTGTCCTCGTTTTAATCGTCTTAAAACGTCTGCCCGAGGGCAGCAATTCGAACAAGGAGTAACCGGGATGTGATGGAGCTTTAAGTATGTTCTGGGCTTTCTTGAGGCAGCGAAAGCTGTAAAGATCCTCCAGGGGTGGAAGAGGGCATCCGATAATCTTCTGGGCAGTGATGACAACCCTCTGGAGAGCTTTTCTCTCTGATACCGTACAACTAGCAAACCACTCACAGATACAATAAGTCAATAAGCTCTCTATGGAGCAACGATAGAAGAACATAAGCAGTTTTTGATTTACATAATTCCTTCTGAGAATCCTCAAGAAGTCTCTGCTCAGCCTTCTTTACCAACTTTATGGTATTGATGCTCCAAGATAGGTCCTCCTCTATATAGACTCCCCCAAACTGAAAGTCCGAGACTCTCTCCACACACTCCCCACCAATGAAAAAGGGCTGAATGTCCATTTTCTTCCTCCTAAAATCGATGATTAACTCCTTAGTTTTGGTGGTATTTAAAATCAAATTATTGTCTCTGCACCACCCAGATAACCGCTCCACCTCATCCCGATAAGCAGACTCATCCCCCCCAGAGATGAGCCCTACTACCATGGTGTCATCCGCAAATTTGGTGATGCAGTTACTGGACTATACGGGGGTGCAGTCGTAAGTATAATGAGTGAAAAGAAGAGGGCTCAGCACACAGCTCTGTGGAGAGCCAGTGCTGAGACTAAGGGCTGAGGAAACATGGGGATCTAATCTTACCCTCTGGGTATGATCAGAGAGAAAATCCTTAATCCAGACGCAGATGGCGTGAGGTAGTCCCAAGTCTATCAATTTAGTTATTAGCCTATAAGGGAGAATGGTATTAAACGCCGAACTAAAGTCTACAAAGAGCAGCCTTGCATAACTCCCCTGCTGCCCTAGATGAGTTAAGACAGTATGGAGAGTTGTAGCTATGGAGTCCTCTGTAGACCTATTTACCCTATAAAGATTCTGATGTTCATCTAACATAGGTGGTAGGCTTGAAATGATGTAAGTCCGAACTGGTCTCTCAAAACACTTAATGATCACAGGAGTGAGTGCCACTGGATGATAATCATTCAGGCTGCTGGATCCAACAAGGATTTTTTTCCAGACGCTTCTACATTATGCTGTTAACCTGTTAAATGTAGCCTTTTAGAAGTTCTTTCTGAAGCTTAATTGACTGGGTGCAAGCCAGTCTGTGAAAAGAAAGACTGGTGACAGTTTAACTGCATGACACTTGCAGCAGATGTGATACTGCAGCAGGAAGCAAAGCAGGGACATGAGACTGGTCTCATTTTAAGGAGGGCTGCATAATTATAGATAGGTTATGTGTCATCGTCATGGAGACGGGTGGAATGAGTAACTCTCAGCATCAGTGGCCTGCTGCATGTTAGTACATGCACCCGTGTGTGTGTATGTACCATGTTTATATGACATTGTGGGGACAAAATGTCCCCGGGAGGTAATAAAAATTCAGTTTTATAAAATGTGAATGCAATCAAAAAACCAAAACAGCCAAAAGTCTTGTATTTTGTTGGGTTAATTATAGATAAGTTTAGGGCTGGGTAAGGGTTAGGGTTGTCATAGTTAGGTTTAGGCTTAGGCCCATAGATATGAATGGAAGGTCCCCACAAGGTTAGAAATACAAACCTGTGTGCGTGTATGTATGTACAAGTTATATGCATAATTTCATGTAGAAGGAGAATCAGATAGAATGACACAAACCATTCAGTAAATCTATTAACAAACCAGCATGACACAATCATGTACTTAAGTCCTTTACGAAATGGAAACAATTATGTTGGCATTTAAGAAAGACTTTCCAATGGAAATAAACCTAATAACTTACGTACCTTGTGTTTTTTTCGACTGTAATTTTTGAGGTTATACACTGATATTTTCAATACATGAAACATCTTCAAGAAGACACAACTACACAGACATTCTGTAACACTGAAAGGATGATAAAACAGTGACATAAAGGTTATAGAAATCTGCCATTCCAGCAATCACCGGCCATCACTTGTGTCATACGCTCTGTCCAGTACTCTGTCAACACTGACATTTTGAACCTTTGATTGAGGGAAAACACAAGTAAAGCTGCTTCTGTAACAAATGAGCAGCCATAATTTATAATTCAGATATATAAAAAAGTAAAGAATTATGCAATGAGAACTTCACAGAGAGCTATAAATTATAATTCATTTTATAACCACTGCAGCATTCCAGTTTTTCAGCAAATTCCCAGAAACTATGCTTAGGTTCTTCTCTTCCCTGCCCCCAAGAACTATGCTCATGTTCTTCTCTGCCCTGCCCAAAGGAACTATGCTCGGGTTCTTCTCTGCTCTGGCCCCCAGGGACTATGTTCAGGTTTTTCTTTGTTCTTCAGCCTCAGAATGGAGTAAAGGCCTTGACAAATTCCTGGAATAAAATCTTCAAAAAAAATAATAAAACCTTTGTTAACTTTTTGAGCCTATGGGTTTTTAGTTTTCCTTCCAGATTAAAAAGTTGGAAGATGTGAGTCAGAGTGTTGAAGAATCATGGATCTGCTAGGAGGCTCCACAAGAGCTAAATATGGAACTCTTCACACAGAGGTGATGCATGGGAATGGTGGGGTGGACTGATCCTGGAGAAGGGTGGTAAAAAAAGGACTGCAGAGGAGAACCTTCCATTTTAATCTCTTCAATGATCACATCCCCGTCTCACACTGTTCTGAGACTTTTGATATGAGAGTCTGTAACACTTCCTCTGAAGATGCCTGCACGTAGCCGCCATAGTGCCTCTGTCAGCTGTGTGTCACCGCATTGCATGTGAAACCTCTTATAAACTCTTTCACTGGCAGCCCACAGCTGCCGACTCGAACATTCATGAATGTCAATGTGGTGCCTATGAGGACTCCAGAGAAAGTTTTGTTATTGCCCATGAAGGACAGCGAAGGACATGTGACAACGAGGGAATGAGGGTACTTTCAGAGTGAATGAAACGAGTATGTGGCCAGCTCCTGTAATTCCAGCATGCACAAATCCACTTGCAATGAATGGAGACACAATTTTTCCAAGCACTTTCCAGCAAATTCAGTGTATGGCACTATGGTATAAAGTGTGCAAAGGATTCTGTGAACGTGTGTACACCAGCTTCCGTGCGTAATGAAGTCTACAATGGTGTGCATATGCCAGCTCTGTCACCTCCTATGTGTGCAGGACTCTGAGAGGGAGCGTGTGTACATGCCAGCGAGCTCTTTGTCTGTGTGTGTGTGTAGACTCCAGTTAGCCATGTGGCACACTGCCCACCCTGAGTAATAAGAACAGCTGTCCCTCTGTGAGAGCAGGACACTGCCCCGCGCTCTATGACTATCTCCATTATTCGGGCCGGAGCCGAGGCCCCGTGGAGCCCACCCACCAGCCCGGCCCCTTCTACCCATGCTACCCACTCATGCTCAACGGCCCGGACGTCAGCCCCATCGCAGTCGCGGGCACGCAGCTGTCAGGACATCCTCCGCTTGGGCGAGTGCCATCCGATGGGCATGAAGTTAAAAGAAAATTAGCTCACCACCTGCCCGAGCGAATTCACCCGCCTTTTAGTAGAAGCAGCCTATGGTAACGCTTGCAAATGCAGCTTGAGGCTTCGGTAAAAAGCTTTGAGGAAATAATCAGCAACGATCTTTCCATGAGGAGCCAGGCTCTTTGACGCAAAAGCTACCCTCACTGGAGCAGGCAAGGATAGTGGATTGCAGGAGGAAACCTGGTCATCCAGCAATCCTTGCAGGGAGAGGGTGGACTAAAAACAGGAGAGGTCCAGGACACCCCCTCCTCACAATTCCAGGCAGCTTTGTGAAGGTCAGACCCTGGAATAGAGTGGAACAAGGCCCAAGAAGGTATTTTTCCAAGGCCTGTGCAAACACTAATTTTAATGGCTACTTGAGGCCTGTGGGAACCAGTAGCTGATCTTCTGCCTCCACGGCCTCTCTAAGGGCTGGATGTCATTTCTGGTTCGTCGCTTTCACAACCTGAAAATTAGTGCTTTGGCACTCGATGTTCTAATATGCCAGGATTACTCAATTCCAGACCAATTAAAGGGAGTGTCTGACCTGGGTGGTTTAGCCCATTGTGGGAACCTGGTGCTGCTCAGACAACCTTTAAACAATCTCCCTATCACCCATATCACAGGCACCTGTAGAAATGCATACTTTGAAATCATTGTACCTCTTTACACCGATACACCATACACATGTACCCTGCTCAATCCAGTCATCAATAATCTTTACACTGAATAAGTAATGTACCAAGCAGTCATAATAGCAAACTAAACAATCATAACATTATCATATACTGACGCACTTTACTTCCTTTTTATTGCACAGCTCCTTAATGAATGCAACATTTCCGTGGGTAGGGGAGTGCTACCAAGACAGCTATATCTTCAGCCTGGAACCCACAGCTGCTTTAGAACTACAATGTACATCTGGGCAAAGCCACTTTCTTCCAGCAGATTCATTACATCGCAGATTCATTAAGCACAACACAACAGATGATCGACACTGAAGGTGGAATACTCATCAATTAGCCCACTGTGTATCTCCGGTCCTGCTCCTATTCCTGTACCAATATAAATTTAAGCTTTCACACGTGTTGTAGCGACTTCACAATTCTTCTACTTTCCTTTTTTACGTTTTAATTACTCCATCCTTAGGTACAGTACTGAAGTTGTTACAACAGATGGGGAATTAGCCAATGACACAGCATGATACTCTTTCAGTATGCACAGATACAAAGCACACGTAAGTGGAATTGTTGAGTGTTCTGTGAGAGCTTAAAATGTCAGAGGCTGGACCGAAGGAGGGAGGTGCCTCAAAATGGAGAGAAACGTGCTTCTATCCCGCTGTGACGGACAGCCCTCTTGATCGGTCTCCTGCTCTCTGTCTCACTTCGATGCTTCCTGGGAAGTTCCGGGCGTGCTGCAGCCCTCCTTGAGTGCTGGATCTCACTCAAATGATGTGCTCAGCTGCTCTTGCACCTGCGGTGAAGCAACGCTGGCAGCAACACTGATGTTGACTGTCCTCTCCCAGCGGATGTGGTCGCAGAACAGCCACGCTCAGCTAGGCCCCCGGTACCATGTTGTGCAATGTTCTTTTGCATGGCTTTTCCTCATTAAATATTCATGCTTAGGCAAACCATTACTTATGTTCCTTCACTGACTTATCCAAAGTCACTCAACACCAGTTCTCCATATTTGCTTGCCTTGTCACACCTGCACAAAAGACAGGATTTGCAGGGACTGGCAAAATTTGGGTGCTGACTACCTAGCTACCTGCTGTACTCCTTATAGATTCCTGTCTTCTTTAAACATGTAAATCATTATCTGAAATTCATATACTGGAAATCTAAGTGTTAAAAATGACCCAATTTAAAATGCCACATCCAGTTTTGTAGGTCATCTATGCAGAGCCCATACAAATTCTACTTTCTAAATATAAAACCATCAAACCTCAAATTCCAGGCAATATCCTTCACCGAAGCATGCAAAGTAAGAACAAATATGCAGCAAAGCCAGTGTCACAAACTGCCCTCATTTCAAACCCTCTGTTGTTTTCACACAGTTCTACTGTACGACTGCATGCAGAGGAGACACCAAAGCGATTTCATTCATGATACTCTCATCCAAAGAGCACAACACAGCACCCACCATGAAGTCCACATTGAAGTCCATACCATCCACAATGCGGTCCTCCATGAAATCCACTATGAAATCCTCTGTGCCGTCCACCATGTAACACAACATGTCCTCCATCACGCCCTCCGTCTATGACAAAACCCAGCATGCAGCCTGCAATTACATGTGGATGGCATGATGAGTGGAACTGCGCACTTCATTCAGACACCTGAGACGTACGAATCCATGGATGCCCCCCCCCCCCCTTCCATGAGGTCTCCCTGCACTTAAAACACAGTGCTTCAAGGAGGTGCATGATTTTGAGGTAACTGCTGACCTTTTCATATTTTTTCAGTTTAATGGAGCAGTTGCATTCATCACTGATGAGGTATATGGTTAATCTGGAAGCTACTGTTACCAAAAAACCTTACAGTATTTCCCCAGTGTGGGGCATACAATTTTCATTTGGAGAATCGTTGACAATCCCAAATATCTGAGGCAGAAGTACCTTGACAGTGCAAACTGCATTTTGAGATTATAGTCAGAGATCAGTTAGCCATCTTCACCCTAAACACACTCTTCTTTCATTTTCCCAAGCTGCAGTGCTCAGCGATGAGTTGCTACATAGGATGTCTGACCAGAATGCATACAGTACAACAAGAGAAGTGGGGCAGGTGGTCAGTCCTAAGCTAACAATTGGGAAGTATGAAGGTTCCTTCTGCAAATGTAACAGGAGTAGCAGTCACACTGTTAATCTGTAGCAGACCTGCACATTGAGCTGGCTGGGAGCTCAGTTTATTAAAGGATCAGCGTGTGCAGCCAGTTTGTTGTGAAGACTAAGATTAAGCGAGTAACACAAATGGGGAGATAATTAAGCTGGGGCATTCCTTACATGGGCATGTTTCTCTCGTTTCCCATTTTTCTAATAGTCTTAGTCATCACTTTCAGTTAATTAGCACAAAAACAGGAAGCAACTGAAGAGGCTTAGCATTATAAGAATGAAAGCATGAGCACGGCCGACGTGTAATTGGGAAGGTTGTATACGCTGCCCTAAACCCAGACCGACAAGTGACCTCCGTCTCCATTCTCAACCATCCAACATTGACGAGCGCAGCACAGTACGGAGAAGCAGGAACTACGGAATTCACAAAGTCTGTAAACACCTCACAACTGACCTCAAAGGTGGAGCTTCCTCTGCTCCAAACCTACAGCTACCACAGATCTGCACAATGACAAGCGGAAAACTGTGCCAAACTTGACCTGCTTCATGAAATAGGCAGCGTGCTGTGTAACCTTCTGTAAGTTGCTTTAAATAAATCATTTTCACTGTCCAATGAGACTTCGTGGGGGAGGAGCAGTAGTGTGATTTGCTTCCCAAAATGTCCCTCTGCGGGTGGCACTTTGATGCATTAGAGCAGGTTTTGCCCAGCATGCTGATTTGTTTTGTTCTTTATCCCTGCTGAGGAGGAGGTGGGTGGCTTCCTGTGATAACACCATCGTGGGTATTGACACAATAACTGTACTGTTTAGTAAGGTAGTGTCATTCATCATTACTGTGAATTGGTTACATCTCAGGACAACTATGAAGGAAAATGGTAGTGAGTCAAGATCAGGTCTTTAACCTGACAAAATTTGTAAAGACTGGGCAAAATATAAGAAAAAAATATTTTGAATTAATTTTCTATGGTTTGATCTAGAAAATCATTCTAGATTTTTAATAGCTACTAGAATAGATGGAGAATTTCCAAGCGAGGTGAAGGAAGCTCCCTATAATGATAGGGACCATGTGACAGTGATGAGCACAGGAACCGGGTTGCGCCTGACTACACCGCCTCACTCACAGCAAGCTTGAGGTACGAAAATACGCCATCAGGTTTGCTTAGGCTGCTAAAATCAAGGTTTATACTCAAAACTGTTGGGCATAAGTGAGCGAACGTCAGAGTGTGAGAAGATAAAAGATGCCATTCACCTTGCGTGTTTGTGTGCTGAACAGGCAAAGACGTTCACAGTAATCTTACCAGGTGACCTGTCAAAGGTTCTGTGTATCTCACCATAGTTCCCGCTCTTGCCACATGCCTCGTTTTAGTAAAAAACACATGGCAGCTGCCCTAGACATTCCAAATGAGTCAAAGTTCTTGTAAGCCAGAGGGTACCTTAGATTATGTAACATTCAACCTAACCTGAATGGGCCTAATCATAAATGAGGCTGCCTCAACCGTCTAGCTAAGACAACAACCTTTTCTCAAAATAGAACGACGACGCTGGATGAAAATGAAGTCAACCATCTGACTCACACCTCCTTTTGCCATGCCACTAATACCAAGGCTTATAGGAAAGGGGAGACACAACCCTATAGAACCATACAACCTGTAGAGAAAGTGAAACTGTTGCTGAAGACATTTTCCTCATGATTTACTCATTCGCTACAACCCCCCATCCAGCAGAAGTCAGACAACAGCTTGAACATGAGCTCCGGTGATCTCAAACGCCGGAGAACCTCTGCTGTCGTTCTGAATAGCACCACTCAGCACGCAGGGCAGCTGAGCACCAACTGACAGAACGATCCCTCTTGCACCACGGGCGCTAGGCGATGCCTGCACGAGGCGGGGGGGTTCTGCACCTCCACGTTATAACGGCCAGCCGCGACGGTATGAATGTAGATGTGCCAGCTCTTTGAGCTGTTCAGGGTGAGCACTACAAGAGAGGAATGCATGCTGGTTGGAATTAACCTGGACGTCCCACCTTGTGTCATGAAAGACTGATACTCCAACCAAACCAGCCGGAATACAGAAACAGTACCATGCAGAAAAATCCAAACATTCACATAAAAAGTGCCATCATGGTGAATGCATCTGTAAATACAGAGCCTATACGTCAAAGATCTCTTTACATACACCAACCATATACTGGATAAAAATCAATATTTTGCTCCAAAGGAGACAAATTTGTTGCAAGCCCTGGACAACAAAATACAGTATTAAAAGTGAATAAAGGCAAAGTTACTAAACTGATCAATCTTTGTGAAGTATGGAGAGCTGAACACAAAACGTCTGCAGCTTCTGTATATTCTATTTCCGTATTGTCACAAAGAACTCAAACTCAATTCCCTGCCAGTGTCAACAGCCCCGAGTACAGCCTACCCGACTGTATATCGTACGTATCCATAGTACTTCGGTTCACACAACCTGCCCCTCCAGTTCGCTCCCCCTTCTCCACCTTCCCCTTTTCATCTCAAACCATGCTTTTGCCCAAAAACATCTCGGCAAATATTCCCAAACACAAAATTTCAAACCAGCAAGCAAAAAAAAAAAAAAAAAAGCTATCAATTAATTTTTTATTCTCTGCACATTTTAGTTATTTCCTGGTTGTGGTTTAAGCTTGGACCCAAAAGCTATACATTTCTGGTTTGTGTTACCTACCAGTATCAGTGCGTACGTTTCTCTCTGCTTGCCTGCCCGTTCGACTCTCATGTGCAAATCCTGTGGCCAGGGACTGCAGGCACGGTCTGTGGTGACTTGTCCTAACACTATTGCAACACCACTGAACCAGAAACACGAAGGAGGGGTGTAAAAAAGAACCCACCTCAAACATCATTTCCTCTCTTTCACCGAGCATTTCCCCTGTCGTGCCGCCACCGCCGCCATCGTGTTATCTGAGGGACTAACTACTTTTTTAAAAAGTGACCATATGAACAAACAGGTGCGTGGGATTCCCAGAGAAGCTGGCTGACTGGGTCACAGTTACAACATGAGGGATGGAGGATGGCAAATCCCTGTAAATCCGGGTCATGTGGATGACAATCCTTACCTCTCCGCTCATCTTCCTCTTCCTTCCTCTGTTATGCCATCATTTATCGCTTTCTTCTGTTTCTTCCTCCCAACGAATAGCGTTGGCTGCCTAGTCTCTCTCCCTGGCTGCACCGTTTCTCACTCTCTTAGCAGAGTTCTTAGCTTTTCATCTCTCCTACTCCTCCTCCTCAGATGAGCTCCTCTGGGGACAGAGCAGCTTGCTTTGACCATATGCAGGTTGATTCGCTCGCGTTCATGGCTTCGTTCGTTACAGCTTCAGTCCCATTCACATCGTGGTGAGAGCCGGCCCACTGCTCCTCCCTTCTCACACTACCTCGCTGATCACCCTCCTCCCCCCACATTGCTTTTCCCAGCTAAGTCAGAGGCAGACACCGACCAACAGGATGTCCTCCCTCTCTCTCTCGCTTTCTCTCTCTTTTCTTCAGTCTCATGGTCTTCCTCTCTAAGCCCAATCTGCTTTCTAAGCTGATAGCTCCATGAATAAGGAGGTTTGTGCATTGTATTTCTGACTTAATGTAAAGATCCACTCCAGTCATTAGTGTTTACTGAACATTGTGCCGTCCTAATACCTTGGGTGTGGATGTGTATTTTACCCAACCATCACTGCGTATGTTTCTGTGAGAATTGTAGATTCATGGCTTCCACTGACACACACAGATGCCACAGAAAAAATACACAATACTTAACCAAAAAAAAAAACAGCCTGACTCAATAAACCCATCAATCAACACTGGTGATTAAAATGATCTATAATCTCTGCCTTTTTTAGACGCGTTTAAACAAAGATACATTTTTAGCCAGATTCTGAAAGATGTCGACACTTCATAATGACATCTCATAGGGCAAATCAAGCTTCTCAGCACGTCACTGAAGCTAATCTTGGTCAGCCATAGGTGTCGTGGTGTCTGATATTAGTACCAATCAGATTTTGAAAGACCAATGATCTTCGGCAATTTTTACTGGGGCAAATCATTCCCAGTAACCTCTTAAATTCAGTCATGTAGCTCACATGCATTTCATCCTGCTTCTGCTTTCCTCCTTAGCTGGATCTGAGAAGAGTAGATAAACAGTGAGTCCTTACACTTGGGAAATATAATACATGACACTGAGTGGCAACCTTCAATCACAAGACATGCTTTAACTGGGGTTCTTACCTGTCACCATTCTAATGGACAAATTACCGCTAATTTTTTAAACATGTAAGTTAGAATGTTAATTATTTTAAATGTTTCTAAAGTCATATTTAACAGTTTCATGTAGGGTACCACAAGGCTGGGCTACACCTTGGACGGGATGCCAGTCCATCGCACGGCATGTTCACACGATCATACACTCCAGGCAGTGGCGGAGCTACAAGTAAGGCGTGTCACGATGACGTCTGCCACCCCCGCTGTTACCCCACTTTTGCTTCCTATTGTAATGTAAAAATCAGTGAAGTACATACATACACAACCCCATCTCCGGGGGCTGCCATCTTGGCAAAATTCCCTGCCACCCTATTTCAATATTTCTAGATCCGCCAGTGACTACAGGGAATTTAGAAATGTGGATTAGCTGAACTGCATGTCCTCACGGGGCAACAGCACAGTGCCAGTGGGGACAGCCAATCTTTAGGTAGATGTTCACCTCGGAAATCACTATTTGCAGCTTGGCCTTTCAATTTTAAAAATTTAGAGAAATACACAAGACTTGCAGTGTTTGATTCGTTGATCTTTTATGTCATAGATACGTTACTTACCTAAACTAGCTGTGCCACTACATAGGCCGTTTGACATCTTAGTGTATGTCTAATATAAAAATGAGTGCAAAGATACAACATTATTTTTTGTCAGGTCCAATCATACGGTGCTATGACTCAAATATAAATGAAGAAACAGAAAGAGATAAGAAAAGTGGCAGTTAGAGGGGGTCACAGCGGGGGTATTGTTGCACGAGCAAAACTCATTTACCCCTTCAACCCGTGTCAGGATAATGAGCATCTGGAGACAGGACATGCCGTCTCCCCTAATTACTAGATGTACCCCCGCCCCCCCCCCCCCCCCCCTCGCCCGCCCACCCCCCCCCCCCTCGCCCGCCCCCCCCCCCCCCCCCCCCCCCCGCCCGCCCCCGCCGCCCCCCCCCGCCCCCCCCCCGGT
>JAACJT020000002.1:1543372-1586402 GCA_009936485.2 Gymnarchus niloticus | reverse complement strand
CCCCCTTGCCAGGCCATATGGTCCGAGGCGCTCTGCCCACGACTCACCACCAGTAAGCCGGGCGCGGAGGGTTGCAATGCATAATACACTGCTTCTTTGTAAGTGCTTCATGTTAAAGGCGCTATATGAATAAAAACTGAATTGAATTGCTCACAAGCATTTTAACTTATGTAGCAGCCATGGCGATTTGGCAATAAATACACAAGGCAATTATCAATGTCACCAAAAAGTAGTCAGTTTTTAAGTTGGAAAAACCTCTTCCGTAGAGTTACTTGTACTATAACTAGGCTTAGATGAGGTAAAGTCTGATGGAACATCTACATTTAAGTTAAACAAGCGTTTGTAATTCGAATTTATATGTACACAATAAACGCGCAGAATGTTGTCAACTTCAAACGTATTTTACTAAACTATTTGTACCTATTTGACATGGCTCTCCACATGACAGGAAACACTGACAGGAAACCGACTTCTATCCAAACCTAATTTAAATTAAACTGTCCACTAATGTTGTTCACTACTTACTTCACTTTAGCTACTGTGGAGCTATAACCACTATTTTTTATTATTATTATTATTTCAGCCTTAGATATAATACGTCTTGACTCGGGGTAAAAATAAACCGGCTCATAAGTAATTTTGGAGACAAAATAAACCTGCCATTTAGAGTCGAACAGCGACATCTGGAGTTGATAGTATGTAATTACAATTTAAACAGCTGAAAGTTCGATTCTAGCCTCCGTACCCTATGGGATATTCTCCTGTTTTCGTGCGGAGTTTCTTGTGCTTCCCGTATCTATATTTTCTTTCCAAAGGTGTGATGTGGCATCATATTTCCCTCTGTATATACGTATTGTTCTGATTTACAGTGGACAGGTCATGACACTTGGGTACGCTTCCTGAATGAACACTCCACTGTCAAGAATTACACGTCTGTATGTTTGTCATTTTACAGAAAAGTGCATTAAGTTAATAACACTGCACAGCAAAAACATGATCACCTTTGACATATATGATAAATGGGTAAATTATGTCAATATACAAACCTACAGCTCATATTCGGGCTAGACGTAGAAAACGTGCATCAAAAACGCACCATAAATTATAGTGATTCTCATTGACCGCAACAGGATTTCAGAATATTTAAGCTGTTATTTAAAAAATGTTACTGCTTTCTGTGGCGAGTTTAATGAGTAACCTCTTAGCAATTTTATGCGTCGAACTTAAATCAACATTTTAGTTTTGTATGCGGTGACTGAAATGTTCAACTGTCTTATGGAAGCAGCGATATTATTTAGGCTGAAACCAATTTATTTAGAAAGTTTACAAGAATACTTATCAACTTCATATGAGTTTATTAAGAGAACTATTACACTTTACTATTAAATCTAAGATTGGACATAAGGTTAATGCTTGAATACAAGATGGAAAAAAAAAATCTTTCGTGTAAAATTCATACCAATATCCGTTAAACTGATAAATTATTGCTTGGATTTCATCGGATTGGACGGATTTCATTAAAGAAGATATGGAGTAAAATGATATAGCCTGCAGCATATAAAAATTGTTTTATTAGAATTCAGAAACGTGAATGCGATGGTATGTAGTATAACTATAAATGTATTATATAGTGATTTCGTAAGGATTAATGTTAACTGAGTCAACCAATCCGATCTTTCCTGCTTTGTAGCTCGTACGTAAAAAAAGGAGTGCATATTATTCTCTTTGATCTCGTATTTCTGTCAGAGACTTGAGACGGTCATTCATTTCTCCCTTCCACGAAGGAATCTGGATGAATTCCACGTCAGCCGATCCAAGGTACTTGTACGTTATCACTGTCACCTCTCCCTAATTGATCTTAATTTGCGGCTTTAGAATACACCCCCTCCATACTTTATTTAATTTGGCTGAGTATAGTTAGAAAGGAGGGGAGGGTGGGTCACGGATGCTGGCTTTAAGTGCTTTTCTTTTCTCATGACTTAGAAGCGGCAGCCTGCGAGGCGAGTGCAGCTGTATGCAAATGACGCCTCGGGCGGTGCAGGCAGCGGCTCGCTGGCCGCCCAGCTCAAGCACATGGCCGGCGTGCAGCACCGTCCGGTCGTCTGGGCCGGCCGGGCCCACCGGGCAGACCCTGTCTACACGTAGCAACAAGAATTACAACGTAGGTTTCTGTTGGATGAGCGCCACCAAAACAAAAGGAGAAAGAAAGATAAAAATTTTATCGTCAATAGCGATAAAACAAAAGGAGAAATCAAGTAATAAAGTCAGTCAAGTTGATGGGATAGGCTAATTAATAATCGACTTGCCCTATATGAGCTCGAACTTTACTTAATATCATTGCATTTATAATGTCCTTTACGCACTCTCTCTCTCTCTCGCTCTCATGTATTTCTTTTTATAGCTAAACGACAAAATGTTAAGGTTTACAAACTTGGCCAGTGCTCAACAGTCAACATCATATAGCTGCCACAATTCCAAGCAATTTATAGAAGCTCGAAGAACTCTGGAAGACATATGCTTGCGAAATTGAATACACTTTTAAAAGATATTGTTTCTATCCCAGGGCACTGAGCTAAGCGAGTCCCCCACCATCACGCACATGTTACTATCTTACATTCCAGCAGAGGATGTACTGTATAAGGTACAGCTAACTTGTTTCGAACATTTCAACGCCATGCTCTTCCTAACTTTATGCAATAACATAGTACTTTCTCATAAGTTAAGACATTTTTACGAGACGTAATATTAATAATCACGATTTTTTCATTAGACACTGGACGACAGTCGACGCACCCTGTGCCCTGTGTGTATTTTTTATAATTACAATTTCTAAATTGACGAAAAATAATCTGGAAATATTTTGTTCAAACAAAATTTGATTATACGCCTTGACAATAACCAGTGGAATATGGTTAAACTTAATGTTTCGAACATACCCAACTAGCCCACGAATTGTCAAATAACATTACGTTTTTTCTATTCAACGAAACTTTGTCAGTCTCAAAGGCCAATGAAACATGACCCTTTGATTATTGATTTAACCAAAAAATACCACTTTCTCAGGCGCACCAGACCGAGCCAACGAACCTAAGCGTGTTCTGTGTTGGTGGATTTTTAGCAAAACGCATGCAATAATATAGAAAAAAATATTTGTAATCACTTATGTTTACACAATATTTATTTAGCAGACACTGTTGTCCAAGGACAGATCAAATTTAAGCAAAATAAATTAGTCCCATATAACATAAACTGAGCTAAACTTAATTTACTGAGCATCGTTGGCTCAATATCCAGTTCTGCTAAATTGTATTTGTTCTAAAGGCAACCATGACGCTTTATACGCTGATGAACTGTATCAAATATATAAACGTGTATTTAATTTGAAACAGTATGGATTATCACCGCATTAAAGAAACAAGACTGTCCTGGTGTATTTGTACAACATTGCAAACCAAAAACAAAATGACACTCATTATACAGACAGTGGTGAAGGCCTGTCAGTAATTATTAATCAGAATATGCGTAGTTTTAAATTGCACAGTCAAGCCATTTTGTAAATATGTAATATAGTGCAACACGATAGACGAATCGATCGATCGCTGGAATGTAGACAATTTAAGCAGATACCTCTGAAACATAACACGAGTAAATCTGTATGCGCCGTCCCCCAGGGTACGTACTTTTCTGGACATTTTTGAAGAAGTGTGCAGTTTAGGTAAAGCTTCCTAGTTACCTAAATTGTGTCCGCCCGATGGTAATGGGTTAAATTGGACAGGACCCTAGAAAACGCTTAATTTGATTTTCCAGCTTTATGCAAATACGGGTCATGAGGTCAGATCGGGCGCGTGGCTGTGCTGCAAGGCACACTTTCAGACTTACAATTCCATCATTGAATGAAAAGAAAAGAAAGAAAAAGACGCATCCCCCAGCACACACACACACACACACACACACACACACACACACACACACACACACACACACACACACACACACACACACACACAGGTTTCCCTGGTCCTCTCAACCTAACCAGGACAAATGTAATAGTCTGTATTCCCTTGAGATAATTATCCGCAACAGAATACCTCACAACAGCTCCTTTGGTGGCTGGGACTTATGTGTAGAAGGGATACGAAGGGTGCAGCGAAAACCTAAATTTTTACTGCAGTAATCACCATGGCTATCGGCAATGCGTTTGTAAAAACAAGTTTATTAATGTTTGACTTTGATCGATAGTCGTTTTTCAGTTTTTATAGCATCTGAAGATATCATACCTACTTTTTTCTATTTTCGTTCTAAAATCTCGTACAAATAAACAATCGCATTCTACAATGTACACATAATTTAATTTGAATATATCTATACCAACTAAGTGCACGTTATGAACCTGTTGGATTAGTTGCAGGATCATAAAAACCACATTGCATCTTATTTATATAGTTAAAGCACACACATAACATGCAAAAATAAACGTGACTACAACAATATATGTACAATACGTGTGAAGGGTACCAATATGTAAATCAAATCTCAATGTTATACAGCAAGATACATTTACTGAGTTATATACACGGTGTCAAATGGCACACATTGTTTTAAAATTGCACCACGTCAGTGTGTGTGTGTGTGTGTGTGTGTGTGTGTGTTTTATACAAAGGGTATGCGAACACTGTATGTTCATTGATTTTTTTAACGTCTTTTGTTTGTGGTCTAAGACCATTTGTAGGACGCGTATCGCATTCTGGAAGTCCCTGGTGCCGATCGAAATATATTCCTCCCATTTTCTTTTGAGAAAACAAGAAGGGGGGTATGGGTGGGGCTTTTTAGGAGACGTGCTATGAAAAGGGTTAATTTCGTTGACAATAGCAGGGCAGACTTCCTATTCTTGGAATCAGACGTTCAGGTGGGTGTATGGGAAAGGGGCGGGGTTGCATCGGTGTGAAATTTTGATTAAGGTGTGTATGCTATTTCTGAAACCTGTCTCAACTTTTAATATCCTTCATATTTATATAAAGACATATCAGTACATACACCCTGTACAGTATCCATACTACCTTATTACACTACACCCTTATTAGACATTCTGTTGCCCTTTTAAATGAAGACAACGGGCACGTGTTTGCTGAATGGAGTCCCGGAGGAGAGCAGCAGAACAAAAGCCAGAGAAGCTTGGCGTGTGGCATGGGCCAATCTACATAATGATGAGGGACCACGCGTCAGGGAGCGGGGGTGTGACGAGGGGGGTCGACATCTGCCGCTCTGCTCCCTCGAGACTCGGAGTGGATCAAGTTGCCGGCCCGCCGCTATTGGCGCTTAGGCTGTAACCATCTGCGTTCCCTCTGGCGCACAATGGGAGCTCAGTGCCTTTAAAAAGACGACGTAAGAAGAGGTAGTCAGTGTCAGAACGAGGAGCAGCTCCGTCGAAAAGCTCTCGTTTCTTTCTAACCTTTAGTCTTCACATTTTCTGTATATACAGAGTTGATATTTCGTTGCTGGTGCCTTGTATTTGGAATACCGAAGTCGCAATGCCACGGGGTTTTCTGGTAAAACGCACAAAAAAGGCTGGCGCGGTCTCCTACAGGGTGCGGGAGGAGTGCATGCCAGATCAGGGTTTCTTAGCACCGGTCTACACTTCAGGCATGCTGCGCTACGTCGACAGAAATCAGAGCAGGACTCCGATCTTACCCACGGAGTGCAGTCAGGTCTGGAGCATCCAGAGTCGGGTAAGTTTAGGCGGAATGCCTGAAGCTCAGTGCCCTCCGACTCTTAGCCCAAACCGTCCAGTGAGCGCAGCAAACCCTCAGCAGAATGCATCACTAGAATACTTAGATAGGAAACTGAACTCCAGCTCTCCCGTTCAGGCCGAATCTTTTCCTGAGCCAGACTTTGCCATCAGCGGCTCACACGTGATATTTCCTCTCGCTTTGGCTGAGATGACAACGAAACTCGGCCACGCGTGCGGAGAGCCGGAGCCCACCGCTGTCAAGCGACCCGCCCCCACCGATGCCAAAGCCAAGCAGAGCAATGCCAAAAAACCAAAGCCCACCAGTTCAACTCATGGAGACAAAAGACTCAGTTACCGGGATGAAGTCACAACATCGCCGGTTCTTGGGTTGAAAATCAAAGAAATCCCGGAGGAAGACGCAAAGCCGAGGTCCTACAGCCCACTCGGGGAGTTTATCTGTCAGCTTTGCAAGGAGAGGTACGCAGATCCTCTGACACTAGCGCAGCACAAATGTTCCCGCATCGTGCGCGTCGACTATCGCTGCAGCGACTGCGACAAAGTCTTCAGCTGCCCGGCCAATCTGGCCTCTCATAGACGGTGGCACAAGCCAAAGACTGCACAACCTGACAGCAACTGCGCAGACAGCGAGGAGATGCAGTCCATATCAACGTCAGTCGGCGAGAACCAAACCACTAAGATCCGGGATGGAAACGTGCCCTTACCACAAGTTTCTGACTCCGGGTCCGAAGAGGAAGTTACCTTCGGTTGCACCCTGTGTTGTAAGAAATTCAGGAGACAAGCATACCTAAGGAAACATCTCGCCCTGCACAATAAGCAGGCAACGGCTTCAGAAGACAAGCAACCTGCGGAAGAGAATGTGCACTCAAATTCCTCCGAGGAGCTTGGAGCACTGTACCTGGGAAAAGATACCCAGGACGCTGGATGTGGAGCCAGCGAGGTGTACCCTTGTAGATTCTGTGCTGAGAAATTGTTCTCCTCTCCGGGGCTCACCAGACACATCAATAAATGTCACCCAACTGAAAGCAGACAGGTTATTTTGTTGTCTCAAACAGGTTAGCAAGCACGGGTATGGGGAATAACCAAATATAAAATGAATATTTCGGGTTGCTAGTTTCGACTATCGTTTGGGTTGTAAAAAAAAGTTGCCGATTTTAAATGTGATCAAAAACTTGGCAGCGACTTCGAGGATAACCAACTGGCTGTGTGTACGTGCGTGCTCCCCCCCGAAGTTTATACATATTAAAGTTTATTTATTTATTTATGGATTTTTGTTACGAACGATTGCTGCTTTTATGTTACGACTGGAATACGTTTACTAGCAATCTGCCTTGAAGTAAAACGTCATTGTGAAAGCTCTTGAACATTTTTACACAGAAAATTCACCAAAACCCATTTTGTATTTTTATATTCTGACATGTTCTCATATTTAAGCAATAAAAAATTTAAAACAATGTCTTGTTCTCCAGGATTACATTCATTAAAAATGTGTGGTACTTGGATATTTTCATACACATTCGTTCGCTTTTCTGTATTTTGCCCCCCATATATGACACATTGTTCCCTTGCCATCCATGAAACGAAACATGATTCTGTAACTTTTAAGTATTGTATATTGCATTTACTAAATATGAACCTAACACCTAAACTTTATATCTATATTAGAGACGAACTTGTGATCTGAATTGTCATGTATTATTTAATTAAATGCAACAATGCATTAATACTTCTAGTCGTACGTAGAAACACTGTATACCTTTTTCTGGTATAATCTGGGTGAGTTAACTCAGAAACCTCATGCAAATACACTACTAAAATCAACTCACAAAGATATTCATTTAATCTATTACTGAAAAAATTCTGTAAATGAATGAATGAACTAAGTCGTAAAGTCTGGTTTAGAACATAAGTTGTTACGTATAGATAACACAATTGTTGGAATCATATCGCCCATCTATATTATTCATTCATACTTTTTTTTTGGAACTTTTGAAACGTAAGCATCATCTCAGCGCTTAAGGTACTGTCGTGAGGTGAAAGTCTTTCTTTACGTTTTGTTTTGTTCCTTTCATAATCTTCTGTTCTTTTTTTTTTTATCTCGGACACTGCTAACCAGCTGCTCCCCCCCCCACTCTCTCCATTCTGTCTTAATTGTCCAGTCGCTTGCTTAATGGTCGGTCGGACGCTGCGGACCCCGGGGGTGGGGGTGACATGTTGGAAATGCCGATGGTCTGTATGTAAGAACAAGGCTTGAGGGGGTTCGGAGAACGCAACGGGTGGCTGCAGCCTGTCCCCGCTTGCGTAGGAATGCCTTTGATAGTCTACTGCATACAGCCAGGAATGTGTCCGTTTGCACCTGCTTAGACAAGGATTCGAATTCTTCAGGACTTTCTTTATCTTTCTTATTGACCCAATACTCAGGCCTTAAAGCCCGCCCCTCTTGACTAAGATCCCTGCAGTCAACCAGTACAACACAATTCTTACTGTCACTATGGGATAAAAGACATGTGCTGTAGTGTGACCACGGAGTATCCAGTTGTAATTAGTGCGATGGTTGGTTTAATTTCGCAGGAGTGTAGCACCATCTGGACAGCGGCCTTTCTTTACAGCCACACTCTTTACAGTGTGGGATTTTCGGTTGTTGATAAATAAATAATTAAATCTGGAGAAGACAGTTACCAAAAACGTTCAGTGTTGCTCTTTGTGTAACTTCAAAAGAGCTATTTTAAAGTGTATCAAAAAATGTCAGCAAATTAATTACGTAGCCACCTGTTGAATATTTGTTTCAAACATGACTTCACACTTAATGAGTAGTTGAAAACCCAGAACTTCTCAATTTAAAAAAGGGGTTGAAGGGGTGACATGGTGACTGAATGGGTAGTACTACTGCTGCTTTACACCTCCACGGTTGGAGGTTCAAATCCCTCCCCTCCCCCCAGTTGTCCAATGGACATGTTGTCCCATGTTTGTGTGAGCTCCCAATGCTGCACAGGTTTCCTGCATTTAAACTGTCATCTATAATTTGCCACCATGTGTCTGCCCAGCAATTGACTGGTTCCTCTCCTTATACCCTAGGCTGCCAAGCAGTGCTGAATCGGATAAACTGTTGGACATCAGGTGTATGGAAGTAGGAGAAGAAATAACATTACTGCATCAAATGTGGGCCAATATGTTTTTATTCCATACACAAGGAATTAACTGCTCATTTGGGGAATTTTAATTGTTAGACCATTTTTGGCGTTTGATGTCTGAGATATCTTCAGATGAGTGTCTAAAAACTGCAGAAGACTCTTGCCATTTTGTAGAACCCCAAAGAGAAAATTCCTTTAATATCTGACCATGTGTTATGAACATGAAGAACATCCACCAGTTCTCCTGACCCTGGCACCTCCACATCTAGGCTCACCAGATGCCCCCATGGCACAGGGAAGCCAAAGAATATACAATTTCATGTACTGTATGATTTTCATCTAGACACAAACAATTTGGGGTCTTTGTGTAGGCAGAAGACACCTGGTCTGGACAGGATGCTAGTCTAGTCTGTTGCATGGCACATGATCACATACTGAGGGCAATTTAGAGGTAGACATTCAGTGTTTTTAATATCAGGTGTTTTTAAACTGGAGAGCTTAGAAAAAAAACCCACACAAATATGGAAAGAGCATGCAAACTCATCCCCCTCCCCAAACACACACAGCTGTGTCTTTATAATATTGTGAAGACATTCCATTAATTGCTATAGGCCTAACCCAATCCTAACTATGACAACCCTAACTTTAACCAATGCCACAAAACACAAAGACTTTTGTTCCATGTAGGTTTTTTGATTGCCTTCAAAGCTTTTTATAAAATTGAGTTTTGCCTTTGTTAGTTTGCATGTGGCTCTCAATAGTAGGTGAGAAAATTCTGACTGGCATACCCACTTTCCCTAACCAGAAAATCATATATAGAAATCTAGAAATCACTGCAAATAGATACGCTTTTGGGACTCTGGAGAGCCATCTACAAACGGGGTCAATATGTCTGTTGGCTAACATACAGCAGTGTAGTTGTATTTTCACCAAGATGCTACAAGAGTAAAAATGTGTGCCAGCAGAATGTGCAAAATTAATGAAGATTTGATGAAAACATAGATGCTGTATTTTCCAAACGTCTGACCCCCAAAGAGGCGGAGGTTAAATACAGTCTGAGGTGCTAGACTCAACAGAACCTTAACATTAGGTATGGAATGTAATTTGCTACAGTTTTCTCTCAGCACTGCAAGATGGTTAACACTGAGCTGAAGAGGACCTTGTCTCACTAACCCAGGAGCTTTGGCATGCACCTCATGTATACCGTCACATTTACTGTGTCTGACATTCCTGACAGGTGAACACACTTGTACCGTTTTTAGGAAGTAGGTTTTTTTTTTTTCCTTTGGTGGCTCCAAAAGGTAGCTGGCTTCTTCCTACTTAAACTGGATGTTTTCCTTTGTACTTTTCTTAAGTTGCACTTGAGATTAGTCATTTTATTTTTGTTGTTGGCCTGTAATAATAAAGAGTAGTATTTACAAAAGCAGTACAGTCAAGCGGGCTATTTTCACCCCTTTTATAATAAAAGTCCCCTGTAACCCTGAACCCCACTGTCCCCAGAGAGGTTTTAGTGCGTTTTGCATAAGCAGCACAACAAGGACCAGACGAGTCAGTCGCTCTCTGTCTGGGTCACTCAGCTACAGCCCTTTGGGACCCTGAACCCAGCAGCTGGGAACCAAAGTGACCTTGACAGTGGCTGGTCAGAGTGGGGGGGGGGGGGGGTGTCAGAGAGCAGAGGTGAGTCTGGTGGTTCTTTCGTCCACACAAAAGGCACAATGCGCATTTGCTCATGGCCGTGCCGATCCCAACACAGAGGCGCTAAGCAAACCTTTCGTCACTGACCCATTGTGTTCTGAACATCATCCCTACTTAGGTATTCATTTGGCTCATGATTCATGAAGGGAGTATCTGAATCAGGCGTTTTATTTCCAAAGTTTCCTCAGGTGTGAGATGAGCAATTACTTTTAAATTCCTATCTAACTGAGGCATTCATGTGCCTCATTTCACATTTTAAGAAAGCCTGAAGGGCTATATTTGCTTTGCAAAGTAAAGGCATGAAATTTAAAACTTTTTGACTAAATGCACTAAGGGAGAGTTGTATACCAATGTCACTCATTGCTAAATCTTAAAGTTTGGGTGCAACCACAACCAAGCACATCCAACGACTGGAGGTCAAGTCTTCCACATCACTGCACATGGAGGAATTCTGGCCCACTCTTTTTTGCAGAATCACTTTCATTCAGCCAGTTTGGAAGGTTTTCGAGCATGAATTTCCCATTTAAGGTCCTGCCACAACAAAAACTTGGAACACTGACCTTATCTGGGGCGAGAGAGGCCTACAGTTCTTTAGATGTTAGTCTGGGGTTCGTTTTGACTTCCTGGATGAGTTCCCAATACACTCTTGGTGGAATTTTGGTAGGCCAGCCACTCCTTGTAAGATTCAGCACTGTTCCAAGTTTTCTCCATTTGGAGATAACGGCTCTGACTGTGATTTTCTGGAGCTCCAGAGCCTTAGAAAAGGCTTTGTAAATAGTTTTTCAGGCTGATAAATTTCAATTAACTTTCTTTGTCAGCTATTCCAGAGTTTCTTTCAATCACAACATCATGTACTGTTCATTGAGACCTTATAGCCTAATTCAAAATGCTGAAAAGCTTCTAATTGAGTGATTTTAGATTCAACAGAGCTGGTAGTAATCATGGCTAGGGCAGTACAGTCTAATTGAACCCAATTATCAATTACTTTTGGTTAATTGGTTGGGTAACTAAGGAGGAATTACTTTTTCACATAGCGCCAGTTAATGTTGGATAACTTTTTAACTTTTTTACATTTAAAAACTATATCTTGAGTTTAGTCAGTTGAGTTTTATTTGTCTTATGAAAATTATTTCAAATCTTCAAGCAAAAATTAAGTGCGACAGATGTGCAAAAATAGAAGTCATGAAGATCGTAAATGCGTTTTTAGACAACGTACATTTACAATATGTCAAGAAGACTCATATACTCCCCCGCCCCAAATCCACGCGTGTTTCTAAAGCAAGATAACGAAGTTAAAGCTGCTGTAGTTAGCTAATAGGCGTTCAACGAAGATGTTAGAGCATTCCTTCCATCCTAAACCAGCTTGACATGAGGATGAAGACGGGACTAGGAGGCACGGCCGTTAATAATATAATCCAATGATTGTTTTTTTTTTTCTGTCTTTTTTAGCGCTCCGCTTACAAACACAATAGCATTGCCTGTAAGCCGGTGTTTCTGTTTAACCGCAGCCAGATGGACACCGTGAAAAGCCTAGCCATTTACTTACTTATTTATTGCAAAATATGTAACGACAGTCTCGAATTAAAGCACGTCAGTTGATTAGTAAACATTTTGCTAGGGTTTTACAAAGAAATTTTATACATATTTTATACGTTGTATGTTTTATTTGCATTTTACTGCGGATCTAATGGTTAAAAATTAAAAACCTGAAAACTTTGTCGGCTAGTGGGAGTTCCTCACAATTATTTTATAAAAGCGCAAGAACCATTAACATCATGGATTTAACATAAGATATCAATAATATTCGCTATTAATGCAAAGTTACTCAGTTAAACAATGGAGGCACTTCAGTTCCTGACCTGTAGGCTTAAACGTTTTAGCTTTAAATGGCCTGACGAAATTCAGTTCCTCATATACACAATTGAATTTTTACTATAAGAACAGCAATTCAAGATCTCTTTAGCTGAATATTACACACATCCATAATGTGAATTTCAGATCTCTGAAAGACACAGGCAGAGATCTTGAATTGCTCTTCTTGCTAGTAAAACTTGTAATGCAGATGTCTTTAATTATATTTCTACTCCTGAAAACAGAATTGAAGAGGCCAAATAAATTAGAAGCGAAAACGGCTTGACATAGTTAATGGAAAATTTTGATTAATCACAACTTAATTACACATTTCTTCAATGTCATTTTGACTAATTAAATCGCATTAAGGATATCATATATACGTGGGATTATGACTAATCAAAATGACATTGCAGAGATCTTAAATGTGCGTTTTCACCGGTCAGAACTGCATTCAGGACATGTTAAGATAAAGATTTTACTAGTCGAAACGTTGCATTGAGTAAGTCTCCAACCATTAAAAACTAAAACAGCAGCCCATGGACTGGTCAGTGTCTTGGTTAACAACGCCCTCTGGTGGAATATTCTGAAAACGTCTTGTATTTCTAACGTGTAACTGAAAACGTTTATTGAGCATTTAAATTATTTATGACTATTCCGTATCGTTCAGTTTAACTGGTCTACATGGAATATTATCATTAAACGTACTGACTTACCTTAAACAACATGGGAAAAAACAGCGTTTAAGCAAAATGTGTAATGAAAACGCATTCTTAATGCAAGGCGAAAGGTTGCATGAGGGAATAACGCTATTAACACATATCTCCAGGCCACGGTGGCTCTAATCCCGAATTGCTCAACTTTCAGCCTGCAGTCCAAATTTACGCACTTGGGCTCACGATCGACTCTAATTTGTCCATAATTTGTGAAGGACTCACTCCACGGTCGACTAATATCCGATGCACGTTGTACCCCGCCTTGTGCTCTAAGATAAGTGATTGAATGATGGATGGGCATTCTCAAGGCACTGATTTCCCCGAACATTGAAGAAACCCTACACTTTAATATTTAAGATGCTTACCAGCGTATCTAGCCTATAGTATTTTGTTCTTTCACCTCAACAACGTGCAGTCTTTTTAATATAAATGTTTAATATAAATATATTCTTGCACTTTAAAGCCTATATTAAAATGCACTTAAAGCTAACTACATTCCCACTTTAGTGTTTAGTGTAGATATTTCCTGTTTTCGTCCGTCCGCGTTTCTACATGAAAAATACACGCCTTTCAACGCTCGAGCCCCACGTGTTCGATCAACGGAGATTCCAGAGAATTATCAAAACATTTACTATAATGCATGGAACAAAAATCAAAGAAAGTCGGGAAATTAGAACAGTTAATAGCGTGGCCTTCAGAAGTCAGATGTTTAAGCACAGGCACGCATACTGTCACCAGTTCACTGAAGACACCAAGGAATATGAAATAATACAGCAAATGGGTCGTTAGAATATAGAAATACAGAAATAAGTCGGTAACGTCTCACCACAATCACGAATGTTCAACGGAAAAACCCTTCATTTTACAATGACGGAATGCGACTAACACTTAATGAAATTGCTACCAAATATATTTATAAACTGTTACAGAGAACACAGTGGGTAACACAAATGTCTCACACACCCAACGTCGGGGTTTCACGTCCTGCCTCGAGTACTCGGGCTTCAGCGGTATCTTCAGGATACGAAAGACGCGCGATTAGGCTAACCGGCATCTCTAAAGTTCCCATAGCATGTTCATACCCTACAATGGACTGGTATCCCATCCAATGTGTTCCCCACCCTTGTTATCTATATACCTAGAATAGACATAACCCTGACCAGAATAAGCAGTTGGAAAATGAACTTGATATGTGCTTCGAATCATACAAATTTAAAACCTCATGACACAAGGGCATACTAATCTAAGGAAAATGGCATATTCAAGGAATTTTCATTTTTGGCTCTCTATCTGTTCCAAGCAAAGGTATAGAAGGGCTGAGATAAAGGCTTGCTTTGTCCAACAGAACTGTTTCCTTTGGTTGATATCTTCTGGAAATTAATAATAGGTCTTTCTAAATATAATTCAAAACCTTAAACTTGATATCCAAACAAATCAAAAGAACATCTATTGTCTACGGGACTGATACATATTAGAAAGGAACCATGTTCAGTTTATTTAAATAATTCCAGCCTGAACTTAAATGAGTGATGTCAGGTCCCCTACCAAAGCAATACAGTAGGTTATTAGCAAATGAGTACTAATAAACTACAGGAAGTGCTACATGTTAACACAAACACCTCATTCAAAAAACCAGATTGGTTACATTTATTGGCTTCACAGGTTTTCAACAAACAAATTTTACGGCCAGCAAATCAAGTCAGGGTCACCTTCAATTAAAGTAGATTTAACATCTTATTCACAGTCTGTAGGGATCATTGGGCTCTTCTACAGTGATGACCAAAAGCCTAAGTTGCAGCATTAGCACTCTAAGCAGTATGTCCATGCAGTGGTCAGTGGAGGGGCTCCATCAACCAGCTGTGGATTAAACAAACTGCTTCACAGGCAGATTCTCAAAATATCCAAGGCTAACAATGGACACATGTTCACTGTCTCAGAACACCACCTTGACTGGTGTGGTGTTCTGAAACATGCAGCATTTTCACAGCAGGCACAGGCACATTTAACTTCAATACTTTCACAACACCAACAGAGGTATTCAAATAAGGGCACGAAGATCAAAACCAAGCCTTAGTTATTCCGTGTCACGTTTTTCAGTTTGGTGCTGGTTCATGACACTGAGCGATTGAGGGAAATAAGATCTGGAGAATCACTTGACAGAAAAACAGTCAGCAATCAGCAGAGACGGACACAGCTTGACTGTTAGACGTACACAGGAAACACAGCAGGGTTACGTCCAGCCCAGACACTCTGTTCGATGTTAAAGCCAAACAGCCAGGCAAAAATACTTTAAATCTATTTGTACAGTCTATTCAAATTTTAACCCCAAAGCTTAAAAAGTACCACTGGAGACCATTATACAGTGACTGTTCATTTTTCAGTGTTTTTTCTGTGCATGTTATGTATTACGGCTCATTTTTAGGCTAAACACGGAACATCTGAATTTGGGGAAAAGTACAGTTTAAAACAGTCTCGACTGTTACTTCCCTTTGAAACGTTGACAGCATCCTCTTGATTTCATAGCAGTCGGGTTCACTTTAGGTTACCTAGAGGCAGCATTACTGATTGGCTCCAAGGACCCCGTGACCTGAAAGTGGATGCCATCCCCAGGGAGAGGCGAGGGGATGAGGGGACAGAGCCAGCAGAGGTACCAACGGTGTCCAAGGCACTCCCGCACGTTGGACAACACACCCAAGTTGTAAGGCCGACGGTTGGAATACCACTCCCTGGTGGTCTGGCCCCGCAGCATCAGGCCCACGTGGAAGAACAGGAAAGCAGCTACTAACAGAAAGCCCACCACGCATGTGTCTGCGATGAACGCAAAAACAAAGGCTCGTGCCGTCACCTGACCTGGGAGAGAGAACATCAGGGAGGGGAGACAGTAAAGAGAAGAGCTCATAGAGAATCCAGGCTGGAGTGGATGCAATGCACTCAGTGGCCACTTCAATAGGTCAGCCTGCTCGTTAAAGCAAACAGCCAGTTCCTCCTGTTACGTGCTGTGGGATTTTCTGGGGTGTTTGTGTGTGTTTTTGTTCCAGGTCCGCCTGCCCATCACTCATCTCTCCAGTCCGCCCTCCATTTGTCTGCTCCGCCTCCGCGACCCCGCCCACATCGCCCCTCTTTGTTCCGATCAGTTCGTCACTTCCGGGTTCCCGTTTTGAAAAGCACCGCCGTTGAACAATTCCCCAGCTTCGCTTCACTATTCTTCATTTGTGCATTTGTTTATCGTGTATGATTTTGGATTGTTTGTGGTTTTTCTGATTATCGCTTCTCCCTTTTGTACTTTTGCTGGTTTCATTTTGACTATTTGGTTATTGATTATGCTGCCCGTTTTTCGTTTACAATATTGTCTTGCCCTTCGGATACCGTCGCCTTGGCTTGTTTGTGTGTGTATGAGTTTGATCCAGTGTGTAGGGAGTGACTGCCATTTTTGTTATACGTGTGGTTTTGGTTCTGTGTGTTTTGATAGGGAGTGAGGGAGAGGAATTGTCTTTTGTTTCCCTTTTTGTTGTAGGTCAGGTTAGCTTTGGAGGATTCGTTTGTTAGTTTGTTTTGTTTATTATTTTGGCCTGGGTCACTCCTGACGACATTTATCACTGGTGTAAAAATCACATTTGTTATTGTCTGTTTGTCACCTGTAAATATATAAAGTCACCATTCTCACTACCCATTTGTGTGCCGTTCACCATTTTCACATCCATTCTGTTATACCCCAACCCTAGACTGGGGTATCGTAACATTCCAAACAGTGAATCATGCGTTTATAACTAAATACATACAGTCTCAGTCCAGCTCAAGTGATTCAGTTAAGATTTGGCTAAAATGGGAAAGATTCTGAACGCCATGTTATTGTTGGTACCCCGTGTGGTACAGCATTTCAGTAACAGCCGGGAATTTCACATACTACCCCGTCTAGAGTTTACCCAGAAAAGCGAAACAAACAACAAAACATCCAGTAAGTGGTGGTTCCATGGACAGAAATGATGAAAGAGGTCAGCGGAGAATGGGCAGATTCCTTAAAGCTAACAGAAGCTAGTTAGCGTGGAATAAAACAAGGAGACGACCGATCCCCAGTTAGTGATGATGACTGGCACAGACCACCCTGCTTCTCCCAACCCCAGATTGTGACAACGGCCGGTGCAGACTATTCTGCTTCCACTGGCAGAGCCACAACTCACCGGAGATGAGCATGATCCAGGGCGCCATGAGCAGCATGACACTGTGCAAGGTGACGCCTTCCTCCAGGATGACGATGAAGACCTCTGCGTTCATGACGACGGCGTACAGCAAACCGGCCCACATGAAGAGGAGGCAGCTCAGAAAGTAGCGGTAGTTGCGGAAGCCCACGCACTGACCAAAGAAGACGCAGTGGTGGTCGCGACGCAGCACGCAGACATTGCAATCGTAGCAGTGAGAGCAACGTGGTGGGGTGTGCGTCTCACACGTGTAGCAGTACCTGGAAAGAGACCGTAAGCTAAACACAAGTGGTGGCAGCATTTTAAAGAAACCGTTACAAATGAGCAACAGCTATTGCCTCAGTTTCCAGTCCACATCTCCGCTCAAGTTCTTTTTTACCTCACATCCTTTGAGATTTGTCAATTTTCATTAGCCAGTAAACCGATAGCCTAATAATCTCTACTGCATGCATGCATGCATGAAAGAATAGTCAATATTTTTTATATAAAGGGTTCAGTGGCACAGCAGGAAGCAGACACTTTGCTGTACGAATGAATTCTCTCTAAGAGCATGACAAGTGACAAGCCTAATTGTTCTCATCTCGATCATCATGCAGTTATGAAGGACAGAGAACACGTAGATGAACTGTCATTTAGGCAGACATTTTTTCATGTAATCTTAATGCTTGGACAGGCCAATAAAATAACATATCGACAAGTGAATATAGGGTGGATAATTCTACTACAATTCAAACGCATCATTACGAACAGCCTGTCGCCGATACCGGTAAAACTTAGTAAGTGGCGTGAGAAAAGGGGCATAGGCCACTTACCTCCAGCCTTGACCCACGTTGCCCCCACCGAGGAACACCCCACGGATGCTGGGGTTCGTTTTGAGGAACAGGGTGGCGTTCCACGTGATGTTCCCCAGCATGAAGTACTGTAGGAAGAGGTGGAACCCCTTCCACAACCACGACCACTCATTATGTTTCTGCTCGGCTTCTCGGGGTGCTTCTACTACCACCAAATAACTCACTTCCCCGGTGATGGACAGCACCAGCAAGGTATTCACCACAATGGGCAGATAATGACATGCTTTCACTAAGCGACTCCTCGCCCGGCTACCCAAGCCTGACATATTTCCTCCGCATATACTGTCAGTCCACACGAATCAATACGTTATACAGGGTCTAGATACCTAGACGACCCATAAATTACCGAGGCGTTAAACACTGAAGATAACCGGGGGCTGCTTTTGGCTTTATCTAAACCCCATTTACCTACCGCAAACAATGCTGGTATAACGTTTGAATTAAAAATTAAATAACAATAAATGAGTAGCTAAATACGAGGTGGTTCACTAGACGGCTACCCTGACATAATCCCTCCAATACGCTTTACTGAGAACATTTTGACACATAGCTAACTACGCCCTAACCCGCTAAACTGGTTTCCCGCTAGGTAACATGTCAAGACTGTTTCAGGGACACACCCACAGCGGACTGATAGTACGTGTTGCAGTGAAATAAGTTCCCTAATCTCACATCCCTTTCATCAAAGTTCCGACTAACACGACTCTCGCAATAAGAAGCAACGGGGACTCTTATTAGGAAAATAATTGGAGAATGTAATGAAACAGTCCACATGTTTCGTCAAGTGCCATGAATGAAACCTCATAAAAATGAAAAATATCGAGAGAATGTTTAATTGACTTTAGTTTTGCCTGGCAGTATATAAATGTCGGTATACAAAACATTACCACATACACAATAAAAAAATCAGTTTCTGCATTATATGTAAATTTGTTATTCTATTGGTGTCAAAAGTAAGACATCTATTAGACGGATTTAACCGTTGGTCCCTCCCCCACAAGGTGTAATCCAAGCATTAATCCCTCTTAATCCAGTGCCAAGTCAGAACAATGTGGAATGTAGGTCTGGCAGAATGGCGTGCTGGTGTCTAAATGGGAGAGATATCCACGGACCTGCAGGAAGGTGGGGTACACGGGAAAGGTTCGTTTCAGATGCTTGTAGGTTGGTGCAACTTGTCTTATTGTTTTTGGCATGTAATGGTCCTCTTTTTTCTTCCATAACAAATGATAGTCTGAATCTTAATAAGCTGATTTATGATTTACAAGATGAAAATCGACCACTTAAATCTTCAGAAGGGCGCAGATATCTTTTACGCAAGTCAATACTAAAAACCGCTTTATCAGATTAATGTGACATTACAACCTTTAACAACATGGGGGCAGTGTTGCGTAATTTTTATTTGTATCAAGGCCGGTCAAGAACTCATGCATGACCTGGGGAATGTGAGGTTGGGGCGGATTAAATTTGTTTAGAAGTAATCACAGATTAAATCTTAATTAAATAATCTTTAACCTTAAGTGTTAGATTTTTTTCGAAGATAAAATGGTTAGGCTCAGGATTAGGCTTGAATTAGTGCTAAGGAATACTATTTCTAAATGGATTTATTTCATAGCATTAATGATTTGTAATGGTGTTTTCAGCAGGGTTTTCTGACCATAGTCATAGTGTTTATGTGTAGTGCTGTCTGTCACTAAATGTCTTCTGTTGTTTTCTGTTAAGGGTGGGTGTAATCTGCTATGCTGGGAACGGGAGTGTGTATGTTGTGGAGAGACGCATTTGTCGTGTGTGTGAACAAGGCTGCCTGTGTGCAACAGGTGGGTGTTGCAGCTGCAGTCCAAATGGCAAGAGGTGAGCGAGCGCCAACACAGGGCCAAGGTGCGTAACAGGCAACTGCTCCAGGACTTCCAGAGGGCAGCAGCCACAGTGGAAGGCCTGGCCGCTCGCATCGCAGCCATGGGCGCAATTCGTGTGAGGACGGCAGTCCTAGTGGATGAGTTACAACCTGTTTGTCATTTTATTACATAGTGTAATTTCTTTTGAGAAGTGTAAAGGGCTTCATGTGAGCTTTAGTACTGAGTGGGTAGCAGTATTACCTTACACTTCCGGGGTTGAGGGTTCGAATCCCACCCTTACTGCGTGGTCACTATCAAGGATCATTATTATGGAAACCTGCTCAATTCAACAGAGTAACGTACTTCACCGTCCCACCCTACAGGCTGAGTACGAGAAGCAGCTGGAGAGGAGATTTCCACAACGGCAGCAGAAGCTGAACAAGGAGGGGACATCTGTGCCATACCAGAAGGTGCTTAGGAGTTACAGGGCACACAGATCTCAGATTCAACTCATCCTTTATTGAACATTTACTGTCATTATTTAAACAGGAAATAACCTCACCTGTTAATCTAGATGTAATTGAATGGCTAATTTAACTGTGGCTCATGACGACAGGAGTTTGCTATGCCAGATGTAGCTGATGTTATTTTCTAGCCATAGCTAGAAAATTGCACTTTTCTGGTACAATATACAGTATCTTGTTATACCTCCCAGGCTTGGAGGTTTGAAACCCTTTTCCCACTCTGTTAGTGTGGAGATTTTGTGTTCCTCCTGTGTTACATGAGTACAGGTGTGTTCTCTGATGGACTGACATTCCACCCAGGGTGTCCCCTTTTAACCCTGTTCATTATGGGATAGGCTGCAGGCTCACATGGATGCTTTTCTGAATTGCTGTTTGGAATGGTAGTTGTGATGTAATTACATTATATTTATTCCTTCAGATCTCATTGCTATGTGAAGAAATTATCTAAGAAAGTCTAGTGTCTCATGAATTTAATATTACGGTATTTCTGTTCAGATGAAGCAAGATGTGATGCAAAAGGTGTCAACTCCTAATTTGACCAGCAGGGGGAGCTGAACTTAAATGATCATCTTGGGAGGCAGGAGGGGAAGAGAGTGATGCAAACTGACATCGACAGGACTCAGTCCTCCAGTGTCCATGCTGGTCCTTCCCACCTCCTGGGTTCTTCCCCACACCCCTTCACTAACACACTACCAGACAGTGAGTATTGTAAGATTAAATCAAGTGTATTCCCTCGCTTACTACCTGATGGTTCTTTTCACATATTTATCTTGTTCTTTTTTTTAGCTTACTTCCATACACTGAAAATTGACTCATTGGCCTATCAAAGTGTGCCCTTAAACCAAAATTATTCTGACTTTACATGGCGTCCCATGGCTCACATTTCCTGTTCAAGACAGGCTCAGCACCAAAAAGGGGTTTCTCAAACAAGGGCTACCTCAGACTGCCAATGCAATATTTCCATGGAGACTATGGGGTCCCAGGACAACTGTGGAGTTGCACAACCTTTCCTGAACTCCCTTCCATCCCCTGCCAGCCAGCCATTTGACCCTCACTGGCTTCTCCTTCCTGTGCAGCCACTGTCAGGATGGTTTGGTTTGTGTGGTGCTTCTCCACCCAGGCCCCAGTTTACTCCTTCAACAGGACCCTGGCTGGGGTTTGGGTATGCAGGTTGCCAACTGCTGCAGCATCAGAAGAATGAAACATGCATGACAGTCAGGAAATGGGACAAAAACAGGGGGTGCAATGGAGGGTGCTCTCAGGAGGCAGACAGAGGACTTAGACAAGAGAAGCCCTGTGACCAGTCCTTAGAGCTGGATGTCAACCCTGGTGAGTGTGTGGTCTTGCCATAATATTCAGGAGACATGGAATATATGAGGTGTAAATAGAATGCCTTCTACACAATGAGGGAGTCAAAGTGATTTTCCGTTACCTGTAAAACCTTGCCAGTTCCACCTGTCGTATGTGAAACATAGCTGCATGTGTTCACGTCACTCAAAATCTGTTCGACAAGATGAGTTTTCAATGAATGTGAATTTCTGTGGATCGTTGATGTTGCTGACACCAGGAGATTTTACTTCTGTATGTGTTCTGTTCTGGGCACCCTGAGAGGGAATTAACATAAAGAATAAGCACTTTTCAGTGTATTATATGGTCTTTTACAACAGCACAAGCAACTTGAAGAATCTGAATGCATACTTTTCTACAGCACGATGCTACATGCTGTGTAGGATACTTCCAGACACTGCATGTTTATGCCTTTTTGTGCTATAATCTATACTACACCTTAAATGTGTGTAGTGTTTGATATTTTTAAGGATTCCTTGACTTTGAAATTTTTTATAATAAAGACAGTTGACAAATAAAAAGGTTATAAAATTAGATGGGCCAGGAAAGTTACAGCAAGTTATTATTCTTGATTTTGGGAGAGGGGTAATTCTGAGCTGTGGTCCCCATACGCAGTCCGTCTGTGTGACGCACATGAGTCCGGCGGTGAGACCAGTTCAGTGTGCAGTGGTGTCAAGAGGGAGGAAACGCCAGTGTCACTGAGGAAGACGAAGGAGAGGAGAGGAAGGAGTCAAATCTGTACATATCGAAAAAGCAACTTCTGCCAAGGGTTTGTCTCAGCCACTTAAATGATATTTCACCCAGCTGTTATTCACCTTTTAAATAAACTTATGATTGACATGTTATGATATTCAAGAATTTGGCCCTACCTGATTATGCTTAGAAACCTCTCTGGCACCTGACGTCTGTGATATGTTAATCTTGTTCAGAAGAATCCTGTGTCAAGAGCTTATCTTGTGTCTTGCTCAGTTAACACTCTGCTCCCACAACAGAATTTAACACTCATTGTGAGCATTTAGAAGTGCACCGAATTGGTTTTTAAATTGGCCGGGGTGTCTCGGGTGGTGGAAGCTCTCTCATTGACACGTCAGTTTGGGAGCAAGTTGTGGGGGCAGCTCTGTTCCTTCAATTAACACTTAAATCTTGCACATGGTGCTATGTGATTTGCAGATTGAATAAGAAAGCAGATTAAAGGGGATGTGTATTGGAATAATGCCTGATAGATACCCTCTGCTTCCTGGCATTGTTAAAAGCCAAATTTGATACAAACGAGATGACAATAAACAGGGTCCAAAACTTATAGAACGAAAATTACACCATTATTGTTAAAAAAATCTTGACTTGTCAATTATGCCACTAACAATGATTGCATATGACAGATTGTCATTCTTTGAATAAAGGTTCCACCATGACTATGGAGCTCACATGGGACACAGTGCAAAGACATGTGTCCATTCTGTGACAGCAAAGCAGAGGAACAGTGAATCTTCTGGAAATGAGGGGGAAACAGCCAGTGTATCAGCACCTGGAGACACAGAGCAAGCTGAAAAGGCCAACCCCACCCAGGAGAGTGGTGTGGAATGTTCAGAAACGGAGACAGAGATGGGTAATGGAGATGAGGAAGAGAGACAGCCTAACAGCCAGGGAGAGGAAAGTGAGGAATACACTGATGAAGAGGAGGATGATGGGGATGGATGGGAAGGGAGCGGGGAAAACGGAGAGACAGGAGAGGATGATGGGGTGGATTTGACTACTGAAGAGGAGGTGAAGACAAGTGAGGAGGGAGGATCATTTGAAGCCGGAGAGACTGAGGACAGTCCAGAGCAAGAATGGGAGGAGACAGGTATATGTGAGGAGAAAGGGTCAAAGGGCACTGGTGAAGAAGATGAGGAGATGGAGGAAGAAGATCAGGACGATGATAGGAAGGGTGAAGAAGAGGAAGATGGAAGCCAAGATGGAGGATACTCCGAGGATAATAGTGAGGAGGAAGGAGACGCAGAAGAAGGAAGACAGGAGGAGGGTGTTAGACTACATGGTGAATGGGATGATACAGATAGCTGGGAAGAACGTGAAGAAGAGGATGTGGTGAGGGGAAATTTCAGCAGGGATGAAGAGGAAGGTAACGTGGAAGGTGGAGATGGAGAAATAGAAGAAAGAGTAGTGACAAACTCCAAGGAAGAAGAAAGTGAGGAAATGACAGACTCTGATGATGAAATAATCACCTCAAGGCTGGACTGCAGGTACCTGCAGCCAAATGTGTTGGTGAAATAACACAGAAGCAATTTTTGAGCATCTTAATTTTACTTCTACAATTTTAATAGGGATTAATATTTCAATTATAGTAATCAGCAATATATGAAATATTTTTCAGGGCAAGCAAAGCCAAGAAAGACAGGAGTGATATTACAGGTAAATCTGAAGCTGCAGAAAAATTGAGGGAAATTGAGGAAGAAGAAGAAGAGGAGGAGGAGGATGATACAGGAGAGGAGGAGAATCTGGAAAGGCCTAGTAAAGCCAGAAGCAGCAGTGCTGAAGTTGTGTATGGCAAAGTGCTCTTTGAAAAAGTCGTTATTGGTGATGACAATGGGGAGAGTGGTGAGGAAGAGGAAATTGAAGTTCTTCTGGCTCCGAATAGACATTCGCCAGGTCTACAGTGAGTATGTTTTTGTTCTCATTCCTGCCTTCTGACCACATGTAAACATAGAAGTATCTGGTCAGGCATTCTGCTTTGGAAGTGACTGGGAAACATCAAGTGGAAGAACGGGTGATAATATGTGACCAGCCTTTAAGTATTCTCATGGTATTTCACTCAACAAAATAGCAGTTCTTGTCTGGTACACCGCAGTGCTTCCCGGATCACTGGGCAGCATTTTTTTGGAGAAACCGTTCGGCCATATTCGGGAATGCAGTGATGGAGACAGAAAAACTATATGTTAAACGATATGTTTTGTAAACGACTTGTTTTACAGACATATACTGTAGCAGAATTGAGTAATCCTATAAAATGAAATCTGCAACGGTTCATAAAAGAGGTCTTTTGAATCTACTGCAATTCATTTTTAGATCTCTAGATATTATGGAGCAGGACGGGCCGGTTCTGGGTAAAGGACTCCGCAGGAATCTTTCACATGATCCACCAAGGTAAAGACATGCACCTTGAGAAACACAGCAGCTGTAGTGATAACTACTCAATATCCTGACCTTGTAAACATGTGGTCACTGTTTGTGTATTCTGAATGTTTTTAGGCAGAAGGAAAAAAACCCTGCAGTTAAAACTAGAGGTAGGTTTTATTTATATATGTGCTTTTAATGACACTGACTTAATTCACTTAAAATGCAATGTTCGTTTTAGAGAATCCACTTCACATCTGTTTTGTTGTGCATTTGTGGTTTGCACTGTCAAAAAGTTTTTGTTTTTTTTTTTTTCCCCAGATCATATACATATGTGAAAATAGTTTAAATTGGTATTCTCTTGGGGCTACTCGTTCTAAGTAAGGTGAATATGGTTCTGACTTCATGGGCCATTTAAAATACTAATTACACACTAACTTGTACAAGGGGCTCAGACAGCACAGTGCCACGTGCAGAAAGCTGGCCGTGCGGCCTAGGCTTACGGAACGGTGAAGCTCTGTCACAGGTTCGAACCCAGGCCTTGTTCCTATATGTGAGGGGTGCCCATCTGTGTCTGTGTGCTGTGCAGCCCTGAGGCATGACTCTGAGATGGACACAGAGGAAGATGTGCTGGGTGGAGGGGAGCTGACCATTTGTGATACAGATGATGGACAGGACAGCCTTGATGACTTCTATTATTAAAAAGAAAGAAGAGGAAGGAGGTACAAGGAAAAGTAGGACTAATATATAAGAGGACATGTAAACTGGACCAAGTATGTTTGGTATCAATAAATCGGAGTTTTAGGAGAATCTGTAAACTTTAACAGATCTTTGTACCTTATTGCTTCATGAGGCTTTCTACTTTGAGGGCTCGTTTGAGGCTTTTATCAAAGAATTCCCAAAGTCTTGCCTGAGCTTGACATCTGCAGGCTGTTCAGTGGGTTTAGGTGAACGCTTGGCATGCGGATTGATAATGGGGGCTGGATGATGAAGGATTGCAGTGGGATGAAAGAGGTGAAACACAAAGGAGCGGATATCACTCTTTCTATCATTTGCTTGCAGCTTATCTCACTCCTCTGTAAGTGGCAGAGACGGCATGCCACACTGGTACGTCAACACAGGTGGACGAATGGGCTTGGGGGAGGGACTGGGCCGTGGGGAGAGGAGGAGCTGAGGGAGATGGGCGGTCTGTGCAGGAAATAACACGCCTCCTGCAGACTGTCAGTTAATAGCACATTAAAGAATATCAGTAATTGGCAGCTTCAGACAATAAGGACACAGACAAAATAAGTAAGAGAGACAAAATGACACAGAACAGAGCACACTGTAGATCACAAGACAAATAGCGATGGGTGATAGAGAGTGAAAATGATCTGAGGTTTGATTGACAGTGTGCTTGTCCTCTGTATGGCGTGGCCATATTTTATAGCTAGCTGCTGATG
Source organism: Gymnarchus niloticus (assembly GCA_009936485.2). NCBI lineage: Eukaryota > Metazoa > Chordata > Actinopteri > Osteoglossiformes > Gymnarchidae > Gymnarchus > Gymnarchus niloticus. The sequence continues at coordinate 1,559,960 of JAACJT020000002.1, read as the reverse complement.
AAGAATCGATCACAGAAGGGACTGGTGGGGGGTGAAGGTGAGAGGGACACGTAGCCTTGAGGAATTCAGTGGGATCAGAATCGGAATCAGATGAATCAGAGGGAGAGACTAGGGGAGTTAGAGAGGACAGATAGGATGAACCAAAAAGCCAGGTAATAATAGCCTGTGAGGAATTCCATGGAGAAATGTTTCAGCCTGAGGACTGTGTGTGATACTCTGGAGAAACAGAAAGGATGGTTTCATTGGAATACTTATTTTCACGCAGAGTTTACCTACTGGCAGTGAAAAAGGGAAACGATGAGTTAAAATCCCATAAATGATTGACCTTCTCTTTATCCTCCCATCAGGGTGGATCCCTGCCTGGTGCCCAATGCTGCCTGGGTAGGCCGCCAGTTTCCCTGCATCCCTGACCAGGATAAACGGGCAGAAAATGGATGGATGGATGAATGGATGGATGAATTCTTCATATGGACTATTTATTTCTTTTTTTTTTTTTTTTTGCATTTTAAATGCGTGCTCCATTATTGGACATGCATCATACAGGACTGCCTGTCTGCATCTGGGGTTTTCACGCTGGAACAGATTGTTCTCAGATTCAGCCATTGTTAGAAAAAATTCAAATGGCTCATTTTCATACAAATGCAGTCTCCTACAGTTTGTGCTTCATTCATATTAATGAATGGCCTGACCATTTTGAATAGCACTCATAACTCTGTAATGAGAATGCACGTTGATGATGTTATTAAGGAGATGTACTGTTTCAGACTGTTTAATAGAGCGAGGTTGTACCCAGAAATGGGGGTAGGCTCCAGGATGGAGCTGTGGCAGAGGGTCTGAGAGTCATGTAGGGGGTGGGGCTGTCTTGGCCCTGAGTGATGTGTATTTGAACAGGCCTGTTTACACTGGGCCTTGTCAAAGGAGACATAGGAACACTGACAGCAATGCAGGCAGGCAAGCAATAAAGCAGGCCACTGTGTAAACACAGCCTGCCCTATTACAGCCACAGTAACGTGGTAGGCCCTGGTGGCTGCTGGGAAATTCTCTCTGGCCAATCACCTTTCAGAATGGACTTACACTTGGACACAGGAAACAATAGATTTCAGAGGTGAGTGGTCAGTTATCCCAAACCCTGTGCTTCAGAGGGCTAAACGAAAGATAAGATGACCACTGTCCCCTTAATCACTCATTTGCTAGACGGCCACTGTTTGCTTAGTTATTGGTTAATGAAGGAGGTCATTTTAGTAAAGCACATTTCAGTCCTTGAGAGCTAAATTGTGTTTGTTTTCTTGATTGTGTCCTAACTACTCCGGCTGAAACAACCTGCTTGATTTTGTAATTAGTGCTACATCGGCACTGAGAGACAGAATAAGGACCATGAACAGTGTGCAGTGTGGGAAGGACTTTATAAAAATAACTTGATTTGAATTTAACTAAATAGTCAGCAGACTGAGAGGAACAATGTTTATCCAAATGGCTATTCCTAAAGAATATCGCTTGTGTATTACAAACTTAAATAAAATACTGATGGACAGTATTAAATTATGACGACTCGTATATGTTGAACACATCATAGTATTAAGCATGAGAAGACATAATAGTGAATAATATAAATCATAGGCAAAAACCTATTTCACACAACAAGGCTATTTAATTTGAAACCAGTTCCTCAGAATCCCAGATCCATCATTTTTTAATGACACCCCTCATGTCGGTTTTTGAAATTTGCAGGTACACTAGAACTGAGTCTTGTGAAACTTATGTTTGCCTTAAACTGCAAACGTTACATCATTCGCCCGTAAACATAAGACTTCATCTTGAGCGTGAAAAAGATAAAACTGTACACGCCCAGAGGAGATGCTGCGTTTACAGATGGAGCCGCACTCATGAGGATATATGTGAAGTTTCTTAAATGATCCAGATTTTATGGGTCTTGAAGGAGTTTGCTGTGCTCCGCTAGCCATGACCGTTAGCAGCGAGTGATATAACGCCCATTCATGGCGATGCAAACAGAACCGTGGTGGACAGGCAGACGAGCGGACAGATGGGAGGCCGTCGCTCTCTCTGTGTGACCGTCCAGAGTAAGGAATCTCCTGCCATTGTTCCCCATTCAGAGCGTCACAAAGCCTCCCCAGTGCTGCGCCGGGGTGATGATACAAAAGCTGGCTGGCCCCCTATCCTCATTGCCCCCTACCACCCATGGCCCCCCTGGCCGGTCTCCCAGCTCTCGCCTCCCTCCTCTCCTCTGTCACAGCTGTCTGATTGATGTCAGTGCCCAGGCTATGGAGATTCCTGCCCCCCTCCTACCTTCTCCCTGGGACACACCAGCGCACGCTCGGGGCAGGAAGCTGGGTCTATACCGCCGCACACTTTTTCGATTTTCGCCATGCATTATCTTCCGTTCGATATGGATGACTTGCACGAGTCGATGGCAAACGGACTAAGATACGGTAGACTGGTCGAGTAGGGGATTAAACAGGATCAACATTGACCACTGGCAGAAACAACATATCATATTAGGAAGTGGTTAGCAAAAATGCAAATCTGGGGTATACAAATAAAAACAGACCACAGGGAGAAGGTCTATCTGTAGAATTTTTTTCAATTTTAGCCTGACTGCTTTTATGCATGAGAGCCACAGTGACTTTCCTGTTTGACATGGCAGATCCATGTGCCGTTTTATCATATCTTAAAATGAACTACCACACCTAATTTTCTATAAGTATCTAACTGACCTCTGTTTCCCTTTTATCTGCCTTTACATAAAGAAACAATCGCATGGCGACCCGCTTTAAATGTGCAATTGCAAAATTGGTTTGTAGATGTTCAGAAATGCAACACTGTGGAAAGAAACGGGGCTGTCAGATAACAGGAAAGTGGTATTTCACTCTAGAAACCAGTTCGTTATTGTGGACATAAGACTTCTTAATATCCTGTTTCAAAGAACCAACAATGGAGTATCTCTACATTGGACAGACTTGTATTGTTTCTTGCTGTAGACCTGGTAAAATCACCTTTCAGATCACTGCAAAAAAGAAATTAAATACAACAGAAATTTAAAGGCTGATGCAGAGCAAGATAAAAAAAAATGTGGATATCTCTAGGGTAAATCTTTATTTTGGATTTCCAAAACAACAGTTCTTTCCAAAACAGGAAAAATCAAAAGATGGTAGTAGAGGGGTCACTCTATACGGAATCAGTTTTGGTTTGTGTAACAGGTTCTGAATGCATTCACATGTCTGTGAGAAGTCCACCCACATTGATCTTGATGTTTTCCGATGATCCGCTGGCTGGTATTATCTCTTTTCATATGTAGTCTTTCTTGTCTCCTGATACATTGAGCAGTAGTTTGTGTAACTCGTCTTTTTCTCTGTTCCCTGGTCTAGGACTTGCAGTTCGGGACGGAGTCACTCAATCATCTCACTGTCGGCTTAGAGTGAAGACCAGAGTCAACCCTGACAGTTCAATCAGGGACTTGCTGCAGATCCATCTGTCTTTCTTTCCACTCTGACTGGTGTCTGTCAGAACTAAATTTGCCAGGCAATTCAATCTGGAAAAAAGTACTTTTTTTTTGTCAAGACTTATGAGAAATCAGGAACACCATAGGGGAACCGCGGGACAAAGCCCGAATATCTATGATCTCATTATACGTAGCCCTTTACAACTTGTCAGCCAAAGCCATCTCAGACATCCTTCTTAGATCTCTGTGTGTGTCCCGATGTCCCCATTAAAGAAGACAGTGTTGAGAGGTGGGGGGTCTGTCATTATACCCAGTGTCATCCTATTGTCTACAGAACTTCCAGGACAATGGGTGGTGCGGAAGAAGATTAAGTTGGGGGGGGTCAAGACCTTGTGGATAACCTCTCCTGCTATTGCCACCTCTCTCCTGGATGCTATTCTACACTGGAAGTTCTCATTTCTGCTTTTCACTGTCCACCTTTACACAGTAGTGGTCATGGAATCGCGGCTCTCAGAATTGTTCTTACATATTTATGCAGGTCTTGTACGCTGGGAAATTTATCCAAAATCATTCCCGATTAATTAAACTTTCCTCATTACTTCCGCCCCTCAGAGGAGTTCATTAGAATAGTTCTCTTGCTACAGTTTTTTGGAACCTCCTTTGAGTAAAGTATTTACTTATTCTGTGAGTAGATCATCCTGCCTGTTTGAACGTTATTCAAGTCTTTAGTGTCACAATTTCATTAGAGAGTTAATGAGCAGTTCTCACATGCAATGGACGGCAATGATGTAATCATACACTCCATCTAATGATGTAAAGCCCAGTGAGAGAACTTTCCAAAACTGATCAACAATTGAGAAGGAAAGCATGAAAGACAGCCACCTCGTTCCTTACTGCTTACTTTTGATTTTCAGTGGTGTGAAGCCGTGCACTGGAGATCATTACACTGTCATACAACGACCACAGAGTGATCAAGAAGCACTGAACTCACCTCCTCAAAGGCATTTCACAAGCAATGTTTTAAAACCTCCACTTTTCAAAGATTGCTAGTTTTTTAAGTCTTTTAATGATTAGGCATTTTTCTCTGTTAAATCTGCAGTTTTACAGATAGATGCGGAACAGTATCTTTACGTTTATGTGACAGATGCTTTTGCCCAAGGTGACAAACAAGTGAAGCAAGTACAAGAAAAGGTAAAGAGGCTTTTTTTGGTGTCCTGTCATAACAAAGCCATTCTGTAATGCTTGTTACTGCCTGACCTCAGTGAAATGCCATTATAGTGAAAAGCAGTAAACCCTCATACTTAAAATTTAATTAAGTCTATAAGCCTTATTGCTAGATAACATTGCACACAATGTATTGTGCATTTGTTCATTGGCTTTAACTGATGCAAATGCTGATTCATTCTTTTCTCTTTAACCTAAATCCGGTCAATGAGTGAGACTGTATATTTCAGACCTTAAGTGCAAGCACCTGATATAAACCCTTTCTGTAAACATTTGGCAATAGAAGGAATTCTAAGTATGGCATTAGCAGTAATATTGTGAAGTATGGGAAATGCGTTAGGGTTAGGGAAGACTGTGGAAAGACAATAGCTCTGTTTAGTTAGGAAGGTTGGATTCCCATTTGCAGAGCTTTGACTGTCAAGGTATTTGAACAATGCTGATGCAAAGTATAGTCATGCCCAAAAACGTTCTGTTAGATCACCAAAGCGATATAATGCCACTGGTGTGAAGATATCTCACAAAAGTCATCTGGAATTCTTCTTCACGTGCATTTTATTCTAAATATCTGTAGAACAAAAATGACATTTTCATTGTCATTTTTGACATGTTCTATCAGAATAAAATCATTGTCTAGGAATGCATTGGAAAATGTTTTGATATCTGAGTTCTATGCAAGCCCAGAGATTATGCAAAGCTTCTGATAGCATAAAAGCATACTACAAACATATAATCAAAATTCAGCCATTCCTTGTCTGGATGGAATGGCCTAAAAAAATATTTACATCTTAGCAGCTAACGGAATATTTTAAGAAAACGTTAAAGTTACCTGGATCATTGAAAACATTATTAGTATTCTGGCAAACTGAGCAACGTGTTGTTCTGTGGTAATAATAAGGCAAATGAGATTGACAAAAAGAAAGAAGACAATTTAATTACAAATGAAAGATTCATGAAAAATCACATTTATTGCTCTTGTGTTGTGTGAAAACAAGGTTCATTTGTTCTCAAGACAGCTACCTTATATTTTATGCAGAAACATTTGTATGATGCATTGTCAAAAGGTCATGAAGTCGCCAGTTTACAGCTGTTAATATGGCCATGCTTATTTTAATACAACCTTAGGCGTGGTCCAACTTGCGTGCTTGTTTCTTACATGCAAACATCAAGTAAAAAACTTCACAAAGCCAGTAACTTGTTGTTGTAAATGACTGTGATGAGATGGTACTAGTTTACTGTTGCAAACCGCAGGTCACCATTAGAATTGATATGATAACTGAACATGTCTAAGGGTAATATATTTGAAAACATAGGAACAGATTATTAAGAACATTTTATGTGTACTCACACAGACACCTGTCACAGAAATCTGAAAGGAAGTTTACAATTGGTAGGATCAAAAAAAATGCAGGTACAAAAATCTTTAGAATGTAAAATGCTTCCTCATTGGCTGACAAAGTGCTGCTGACAGTAGGTAGCACGCTATCATTTTTGCCATTCTTGATAACCAGTTACTATAACCTTTTGTTATAAAGTAACACTAATGAACATCTACACAGGTAGAAGTTGTCTTTTCTTCCCTTGTACCAGCAAAATAACTCATCATCTCCCCTTTCACCTGTAGAACTTAACCTGACAATTACAAAATGTACGTTTAAATTAATAGCGATGAACCTTCACCAAAATCTCCAGCTCTTGCCGACATTGAGAAAATGTGAGCAGTTGAAGATAGTTTTTCAGACATCCTGTGCTTCATCGGCGGAATGCAGCTCTTCGTCAGAACATAGAGGTGGTCTGTCTGCGAACGTCTCTCCAGGCACAGTCGGATCCAGTGCCCGCTGCTTGAATGCTTTGTAGTGTTTTTCTCTGCCTCTCACATCCCATTCCTGTATCTCAGCTCAAGAGGAGCTCAGTATGGGCACAGAACACATGCTGGAGTAATACATGGAGTCCCCTATGAAGGGAGCTCCATCCCAAGTGGTGGTGTAGGGGGTGGGGTGATGGGATGAGGCTGGGGCGTAGTAGCCAGAGAAGCCAGTGGAGGAGTCATAGGCCTGTAGGTCCCCCCGTTCAGCACCCATGAGCTGGGAAATGGAGAACGGGTGCTGGGTGTGGGGCTCGCTACGAGAACATGGGTCATTGGCAGGAGAAGGGGGTGGGACTGAAGGTGGAGGTGGTGGTACGGTAGATGGCAGGGGCATTTGAAGAAGACTAGCAGGATGCTGGGTGGAGGTGGCACGGATGGACGAGGATGGAGAAAAAGAGTGGGGCTGAAATGTGAGTGGAGGGGATGGAGATTTGGGCCGGGGGCTGGTGACGATCACGTGTGGCTGAGCCTGGACTGAACTGTCAGTGGAGGAGGAGGACACAGACAGGACGGCCACCTCTGCCGCTTCAGGGCCCTTGTCCTCCCGCGAGGCCTTCCGCTCAACGCTACGGGGACAGCGGAAACGCTTCTGCCGACGCATGTAGCAGCCGTTCTCGAACATGTTGCCTGAATCGGGGTGCAGTGCCCAGTAGGAGCCCTTTCCTGGGGAGTCGGGGGAACGGGGAACGCGGACAAAGCAGTCGTTGAAGGACAAGGAGTGCCGTATGGAGTTTTGCCAGCGCTGCTGATTCTGCCTGTAGTAGGGGAAGAGCTGCCGGATCCACTGGTAGATCTCGTTGAGCGTTAGCTTCTTAGCCGGAGCTTGCTGGATGGCCATGCTGATGAGAGAAATATAAGAGTAGGGAGGCTTGGCATGGCTGAAGTTACGTCGATAGCCTCCTTTTGACTCCCCTACCGCCATCTCAAAAGCATATGGTCCCCTTTTGCCATCCCCGTTGTACATGTCAGGTGGCAGGACCCCAAACTGGCTCGCTGGGGCACCCAGGCCCACGCCTGCCCCTCCTGGAACACCTGCTTCTGGCTGGCTGCCGCCGAGGTAGGGAGCACTTGAAGGCAGGTACCCACCCAGCCCGGAGGCCATGCTACTAGTTCCTGGGTACACCTGCTGGTGACGTGGAAACAGCAAGGACATATATTACAATATATATTATTGATATTATGTTTTATATTACTGATGCTTCAAGAGGCAATCTTGTCTGAATGCAAATTTGTTACACCTTAATAAAACGTAAAATGAACGAACTAACTTTATCTGTTTTGTGGTGTAATTCATTAGTCAGAAAAATGCACTAAAAAGGAGAAAGCCTCAATTCCGGTAAATACTTATTATTTAATTATGCATAGGCACAACCCCTTTCAGTAAGAAATCCCGACTGCGCACCTTATTCGATCGACTTTCATCTAATTTCATTAACTTGTTGCTGTCTGTCTAGGTATCGCCTTGTAAATATATTCGGCCCACCCACCTAGACGCTTCCTATAACCCTATTGTCCGGCCGCTAACACCATTCTTCTCAGGCTTGTTAGTTCGCTCTTTTAGGTCAGTCGCCGATCGCCTTTTTTATCTCGAATGAGACGGCGACACGGGAGGCAGGAAGATGCGATCGCTGACCACTGCGGTTTGTTGTTTAAAAGGCGGTGACAATAATTATGCCTCCCAAAAAGGCCCTGGTATATTCTCTTTCTGAAGTCAGAAACGCCCCCGCGATTATAGGCCCGTGTTGGTCGTTTGTGAATCATATCTCAGTTACCCCGTCCGTCGGAGAAGAAAAGTTATACCAGGAGTCAATCAATTAACTGCCCGAGACCACACACAGACAGCAACATTCCAATACACAAGACGGCTACAGACAGAGAGGGCTTCACCAGTTCGTTTAGAATTTAATCATTGTTTCAACAAAAATCAGTTCTATATTGCCTAATTGTAAAAAAGCTAATTTCTATAATAAAAAGTTTATTTATTTAATAGATAAAAGTGCATACTACCAAAACCAGGTTACACTGAAAAAAAAAAAAAATCTGGAAATGTTGTTCTAAATTCACTGACAACAATGGTCATAAAATTAAACAATGGTCATAAAATTAGATACAAGGAATTCCCTCTTGGCCGACGCTATTATTTGTTTCAGTGTCACCTATGAAAATTGATAGTAATCTTTTTATTGTCTTGGAGAACTTGCTAATCACAGTGGCTGTCAATTAATTAATTAACTGTTTTCTGGGTTTTTTTGGAAATCACAGCAAGTTGGTTAAAATCGTTAACAGTATCTTAGCACTTAATTTCAAACAAACTGCCGAGCCAGAAAATATTGTAGTTTCTCTACCTTGTGAAACGATGTGGTAAATTTATTTCGACTAACACGTTACCGCCACTCTAGGTTTACGTGTGAGCATTTTAATAGATCTTATCATAAATTAGAAAATAACTAAATTAATTTTAGTACTCTGATATAATACCTGAAAAAATCTGAAGTCGGTTTTGTGTGACTTCATACAATTCACTAATGGAAGGTGTGACATAAAGAAATTAAGACCGATTGGTTAAACTTGAAAGAAAATGGAAACAACTACATTTCAACGTTGATGTTCTTAATCTTGAAACACTTAAATTTGAAGGTTTTATGCTCCGGAAAACAATGTTACTTTAAATAAGAAAACAGGCATTCACCGATCATTTGAAGCAAAATTATCCGTCGACAATATGTACTGCTCACACATTTCTTTACAATACAGTTTCTTCTGATTACGGTTATAATATTAATTTATAGTAAATATGAGAAGAAATAATCATAAAGGTTTTAGCTTATTTGCAGCAGTCGTGCTGTGAAAATTTTAACAGTTTTGCAGGACAAAATGTTCGACCACATATTGCTGAAATAGGTTTTTATGTAAATGAATATCTTTTAATACTTGGACGAAAAGGAAAACTAAACAATATTAATATTAGTGATTGAATGATTTAATTTCCTTTTTCTCCACATCGTCGTCAGGACTCATATCGTATTTTTTGCCTATTTATAATCGACACAGGCTGAATGCTAGTCTTTTCAAAATTAGATATTGTAAGAATTCATGTATGCATACTGAATTATTATTAGAGTTACATTTAAATTAACAAATTAACAGTACTTTCTTATTTCGGACAACTTGGGTAATAAAAATTGTTTCAGGTCAGTATCCAAAATCCGAATTAGGTAAGCCCCTCAAGTGATGCTCTCGATGTGAAATCCATAAGGGCCAAGTCAAAATTATTTTTTCCGGAGTAGTCAAACGCTCAGGAAAACTTAAAACCGACGCCGACCTGCTTACCTCATCCTGATAAAACGTCGTCCATTCTTCGTTATTTTCCAGTTTGACACCACGAATCATTTTGTATGACACTTTGTTCTAAACAAATTTGAAATTAAATCCAGCCTTGAAAGGGGAAAATGTTTTCGACTAAATTGGGAAAACCTGGTATGTTTCCTAGCTGCTTAAAAGAAAAATTGAAGAAACCGCACGTTCTAACTCGCCTTGCGCTTTTTGATAGGACTACGCAAGTATTCTACAGGTTCTTTTTAAGGTCCTCTCAGCATCACCACCTCCTCGGCCGTTTCCTATATTCCCGCCCCTTATTCGGTCCAGCCCCTCATCTCCTCTTACTGAGATCATACCTTTTCCACCAGCACCACACCAATGATCATTTCCTCGTATATTTGCGAATTGACGAACGTGTCACATGAATGAAAAAGAGGTTCTCAACGTGACAACTTTTGAAACACAATTATACGAACTTTTAGGGAGACATACGTTTGCGTGCAACAGATTATTAATGAATCAGTCATTGAAGAGGTGACGGACATTATGAAAGATTTTGTCACAACACGAAAAACCTGGAAAGGATGCATATGAACACAGAATGATAAGTACAATCGTAGTTAACAACAAAATTAAAAAATTAATTTGTATATCAGCGTTTTATTACTGATCAACTATTTCATGCCATTTTTGATGGCCATAGTATTAGTATTTTCATACATTACAAAGAGTATCCTTATTAATTTCAAACTCGAAATTGTTTCTGCTGGAGTAAGCAAAAATGAGTAAAAGCAAATTAAACGTAGCTCGGATTTATTGTTTAATTCAGAATTGTCGATGTACAATTCAAAATAATTAAAAAATAAAAAGCCCGTTTTCCTAAAATTGCCTATAGAATTTTAACGACTTAGATATGTTTTTCGTCCAAACGACCGTACTTGTCTACAGAACTTCGTGGAAGAGAACGTCAGATGTTTATAAGTATCCAACCCGTCTTTAAAAAGTTTATCCTGGTCAAGGTCGGGGTTGGGTGGGGAGGTCAGCTCTGAGTGTGCCCCAATAACAGTAATTTACCCCATAGTCAGAAAATAAAAAAGCACAATCTTGGAAATTTCATTAGTTATAAGAAGCAGGCACAATCTTTACCGGATAACGGTTCTGGTTATAGATTCTTATACCCTATTTGTTATTTCAAACGTTATTTAGCATAAATGATTTTCCAATTCCTATTGAAGCTGTTGAAAAAATCTCTCTTATGTATGCTGATAATTACAAAACACATAAGAACAATTCATTAACCGGTGAAAAGAGTCTACGTTTTTCTTTCAATGTCAAACAAGGGTTTAGTTTACTCATAAAAAGCTAAATATTCTGTAAGTCTTACTCCTCCATCCATCTCCGGTGCTATACTGTGGCATTAAAAATTAGTTTTTGTCTCAACATTTCACACAGCTTTACAGTTACACTTGTCAGCGGAACATTTCCCGCTTTGCGGTGAATATATTAAGTACCTTTGTTATATTAATTGATTTAACTTAACTGACTTGCATAAGCAGGTATAATTGAGCAGACGGTCATAAAGGAGAAAGAAAATTCAAAGAGTCCGTTAAATTAACACGAAGGCTCTCAGATGAGAAGACGCTTTAACGAAAATTATATCTTAGACAGTTATTGGCAACTCTAAGATATCAAGTAAGCCACTGCATTCAATTTAATTCCTGTTATAGCTACTATCTCTAACATTGCTTATTGTTTTCCACGCATGCTCAGATGTATTTATTCCGTCAAAATAAAATTTTGAACTAACAAGTCTCAGAAGTTGATTTTTTTGTTTTAATTTAGTTTTCTTCAGCTGTTAAGAAAATATTTGCAAAATGCTTTTAAACATATCAATATCTTCACATTTTTATATAATCAATTGTAAATTAGTTAATGTTTATATTGTCTTTGTATTGGATCCAAAGCAGGCGCTATATAGGAAGTAAGTGAAGTTTTGCCATTACTCAGGATGGACTAGACCTCCACGTAACAATATTAAAGTATTTGACAATATTGAAATTCATGATGCTGGGCTGCAAAAAGGACTTTGCTTACTATTCCTGAAGTTCAACAAAACTGTCATGTGCTAATGAAATTTCTTTAGGTGCAAATGCTAAATGGCTATGTGTTCCTTTTATCTCTTGCATAATTAAGTGTTGTGCAACAGCATCGGCTGTCTCGCACAACGAAATCCCTCTCTCTCTCTCCCTCTCCATTGCTCCCCTTTCTCCCATTCTCCGCCTTTGTAGAAGACAGCTGCCTGGCAGATCACGGTGTAGAGTTTCACTTTTATTGGCAGAAAGTAAACATTTACTTTACAGCCTGTATGGAGCACCCCCTGCTCTTTGCACCCAGCACCCATACCCGTACCCACCCAGGCTAGGAGCTGAAAAGCAGCCACTGTTGTTTGCAGAAGGCAGAGGTCAAATGTTATTGTGTGGGTTCCTGTATTCTGACTGACAGCAACAATGAGTTGGTATGGGGAACTTTCTAGAAAGGAGATCTAAGGAGAAAAATGCTCTGAGCATCAGGTATCAAAAAAAAACAAAAAACTAATGTAATATGCGAAGTGCATATTGCGCATGTGCCACATGTATATACATGTGATTATGCGGGACTCAGTGTGTCAAAGATAGCATTCCTGGCATTACGTGCCACAATATTTCACTGGGAAACATAATAAAAGTTTTATATGCCTGATAGACAGAGTAAATTTTAGTGCACCTTATCTCAAACTCTTGTAAACTATGTGTAAAACTCTCGTAAAGAAGTATATGGCTGAAAAATATAATAATTTGACTGTCAGACGGGACGAATATATGAAAAATGGATAATTGATTGAAGAGTTCTCTACGGGAAAAAAACGGAACAAAAGGCTACTCGAAACACAACGTACGTTTTTAAACGACTTACGTTTGATAGAAAACCTGTTCCAGAAAATTAAAGTGGATCGCCATCATTTGTACGAAGAAAAAAAAAACTTTTGGGCTGTCATTTTACGATGCTGCACAGAGTTGCCAAAGCAAACACGAGTAATGGACAATATTGTAAAAATAACTGCAAGTGATCGCAAAGAATGCATCAGGCAGGACACCTGCGCAGTTCGCTCCCTTACAATCTGGTCTAAATGCATACCTCGTGACGAGTAAAGCTTTTCTCACTTAGTTTAAATGCAAAGATTACAGGAAGTATTTTATAGCACACCGGGGGTTGGAGAGTCCCTTCAATCCAGATGTGCGTATTCTGCCCAGCGACCAGCTGTGTCACCACGTTTAAGGAGGAGACACAAACGAGGTGCAAATTAGTTTCTAGCTATCTTGGATTGAGGGTCCCTAAAGTCAGTCAGACCTATTAATTGCTTCCCATTCAGACTTCGAAAAGTGTAAATTGTGTCCGCACCAATCAGCAGGCGCTCCATGAGGTGGGCACTAATTAATTGTTTCTAGATACTTGTTAAAACTGCCGTCGTGTGTGAATTGTATAAGGTAAGCACGAAGAAAAACATCAGTCTATGAAATTTCACATTCTCTGTTTAAAGAGAATAACCATCATATTTAGAAATTTTATAGCTGATTGTATCGCTTATTCACCGCTTAATATAATTCCACCTATCTTCTAACCGCTTTTCATAGCTGGGCTGCTATATCCTCTCCGAAGCAGCATAGTGCACAGAGCTGTGCTGCACACTGGATGGGATGTTGGTCCATCGTAGAACACAGAGTCAGTGGACAATTAAGAAACACCAATTAGCCCAGCTACACGTCTTTAGCCTGGGACTATTACCCAGAGTACAGGGAGGAAACCCGCGTGATACAGAGCATGCAAACGCTGCACACACATAGGGGAACCCACAGCGTCAGACAACAATGCTATCTACCGAACAGCCGTGCCGCCCGCTTGCTATGTTTGAAAAACAAACATTGTTATTCAGGAAATCGTTTATGGCTATTCAGACCATAGCTGATTACATATTTAGAAATCTGTCTTATGCACTGAACTCTGGCGGCCTGTATGCGAAGAGCGTATTTACTGAAGTAAGACTGCATGGGTTTCTGGTTTTCTAAAACTACATTTCCCATAAGACAGTGACGAAGTCACGTGATCCGGCGCCCAAACTTGGACGTTGAATCACGAAGCAGTAACTCGAAAAGTGGACGATCAGGTACGAGTTATTTAACCAGAAAAGATGGTCTCTTCTTCTGCGTGATGTAATTTCTGCTCGAATACTGCGCGCGGGAAGCTATCGAAAAAGACATGGCGCTGAAAACGAAACTGAAATTCGTCTATGTTAGGCACCATGCCGACGCTCTAGCTACTTCGCATAGTCTAATTTTTGCGTCATTTTCTGGTCGACCTGTTTTTGCTTTTGTGTAAACGTGTAAAAAATTAATAATAGTTTAACAGGCTAATTAGCGAATTTTGTATGAGGAGGGTAAGACTTATGAAAGTTATTACATTATGTGTTTCTTTTTCAGTACTGTTTTGTCCAGTTGGTTTATACGGAATGGACGAAATACTCAAGTTAGTTTTACGTAAAATAAGATTAAGGTTAAACGTAATTCTAAGAAATATTACAAGCCTCAAAGTGGCTTTTAAATTGTGTTTAAATGACGTACTATTAGAGGTACGGTTAGGCGCAGTAGCGACACCATTCAAACAGAATCGTTCACACTACCAGTGGGACAAGTGAGGCTTCAAAACCCGTGCTGGGTGATAGTTTAGTTGGTTCAGGATACTAACTAGGTTATATGGACACTTATTTTTAAATGCTTGTTTTGGTGTAGTGAGGTGACTCATTGGTAACGTTATTAGCTCACACCACCAGGGTTAGGGGTGCACCTCAGCCCTGTTTGTGGACTTTGCCTGTTCTCCCTGTTTCACATGAGTTTCCTCTGAATACCCCTGAAGTCCAAAGACATGCATTTAGGCTAGTTGGATTCTCTAAATTGCCCACAGTTTATGTGCCCTGCAGTGGGCTGGTATCCCAGTCTTGTGAGCTGTATCAGGATCATGAATCTCAGTTCCTACCTCTGAGGCCTGGACCTATGTGTCTCGCTACCTGGCCATGCTAGGTCTGCTTCTGCGTCATTGTATTGGGCCTTTGTTTCTTTTCCACTTCTTCATTCTTATTGTGGTTCCATGATAGTCTTGTCATTTCCATCCTCCCCCTCCACTCCCTGTCTTACTGTTGCACTCCTTCACTTGTCTTCCAGCACTCCCTTGCCACCCTCTTTGTTTTTTTTTTAAATTTTTTTATTTTGAACATCAGTGTTGGAATACTCATAAATGGTCCTTGGAAAATCAAGTTAGCTACTAGGTTTTCTGTTTTGCACAAGTAAATATTTGTAAAACATAGGGTCATTTACAAAACAGCATATCTATGAATAAGTTGGTAATATTATTTCGATTCCAATTAGAAAAAATTGCTTAGCGTTTGAGGTAAGCGGAGATTGGAAAATTGGGTTAACTGCTCTTGGGGGGGGGAAACTAACAAAACACTACTATTAGGTGCAAACTGAATGACAACCTGTCATTCTATAATTACAATATGTAAATAGACACTTTGTTTTAATCAAAGTGCTCCATATGGGTCTTCATAATATTGTTTCACAGTGCTTGGGTGTACACTACCAGTCAAAAGTTTTTGAACATTTGAAATTTCATGTTTTATTACAGGGTAAGCATTATCATTGCCACATACAAAAAATAAGGTACAGAATGGCAATTAGAGAAATATTAAAGATACCACATATGTAACAAAAATAGGCTAAACTTTAGATTCAAATAGCTATCTTTTTACAGTGATTACAGCCAAGCAATCTTTTGGAATTTTTTACTCATTCATTAATTAAAGGTACTTTTCTGAAAGTTAACTTCAATACCATTGCAGAAGCGCTCACAACTGATCTCCACTAGTTGGGTGTGCAGTCTGGAACTTTCTCTCCAGTCTATCCCAAGTAGACTCAAGTGCATTGCCTGAAGTGTAACCAAACATCTAAAGTATATGGCGTTCAGAAACTTCTTGACTGGCACTGTATATCAAGCAAGGGTACAACAAATATTGTATAATTTCGATAGGGATTAAAAATGAAAATGATTCAAATAAAAAACATGTATTCGAGTAACGGTTATTCGGACACTTCGGCAAAAGTGAGAATCCCTCAACTTCCGTTTTCACTCTGTATTCTTAGCGCAGAGCGGTAATAGGGGAAACAGCGGCACTTAGCGGCACTTTGATTAAATAGGCGGCAAGAACGACAGTCAGAGGGCTCACATATCACATCACACGAGTGGGGTACGGTTATGTCCGGTGGCAATATTAAAAAAATGAACTTGTGGGACACGACAGTACATTGTGCATTGAGAATTTGAAACGGAAATATTCAAGCGCAACGGAGAGTAAAACTAACGAAAGGGGAAATAGAGTACTCTCATGAGTCTGAGCTTTTTATAATAGAAAAATACACCTTTATGCATTTGTAACACATTTCTCTCATGTTATAGGTGACAGCAAATTAAATCACATTTATGCAATAGTTTGGCTAAACATAGGTGGCAGCTGTGTGGCTTACGCAATAACTTATATTTGGGCATATATCACCCAGGCCCCCGCCCGCCGCCCGCCCCCAAATCCCCCTCCGCCCCCTTCCTACGGTCGCCGGCCCGCCCCCCCCCCCACCCCCTGC
>JAACJT020000002.1:1527841-1543362 GCA_009936485.2 Gymnarchus niloticus | reverse complement strand
AAAATAAATTTTTAGAAAAATGTTGGAAAAAAAAAGGGGGCGCCTGGGTGCAATCCCCAAAAAATTTTTTTTGGGCACAACCCCCCCCCCCCCCCCCCCCCCCTTTTCATTTGTCAGGATGTCATCCAATGGCAGTGTGACCACAGTTCAGGTTCTATCCATTGACCAGGTGGAGCAACCACCCATCCACCTCTTACCATGTGAGATTGAGCATGACGGCCCAGCTCAGGTCTCTCGCTACTTCACCCCTGTAATAAGGGACTGCAAACATGGTTAGTACTTAGAGATTTTGTTTTATCATTGTGGTTTGCTTTTAAAAGAAGAAAAACATGAAAGAATATCTAGTAAAAGATTAGTTTGCCTTTTTCTACCCCTGCTAGAAAAGAGTGTATCATTTAGGGGCCGTGGGCTCAAAGGGGCGGAGGTGAGTTGCCCACATGGCTACACTGGACTGGTGCTGAAAGAGGAGCACAAGCCACCATCAGATCAAGAGGTAAATGTTATTCACTGTAAAACCATGCTCGCAACAGACCACCTCAAAATTACGCAAATAGCTTGAAAGTCAGTAAGAAACGCACTTCAGCTTTTTGAATTTGGATTTTCAGGATCGAACCGTAAGGATCTCTTCAACATTCCACCGTTTCACCTACTGGAACCTTGAGACCCAACCAAGCTCTGATGATGGTGTTGTCATGGCAATGACATGGCCAACATTAGCAGAAGCCGTAAGTGTTTTCGGTCATTCTTTTATTCAGATTAACTTCATTATGATTTCTAGGGAAGTACCCCCCTTTGTAATTCAGTTTTGGGAGTTTGTTGCATATGCTTGTGCCTTGTGACCCAAAAGCATTTTGTCAAATGTGCAGAAGAATTATGCAGAAAAAAAATTCAAACTGGACTGAATAACTTTAGTACATTAGCTGTAGTTTGTAAAATGCACGTTAGCTATTTATCCAATTGGGTGTTTATAGATGCAGTTCATTTAGTGTTTTTCTGGCCCTAAAGACTAAGCTCAGAAGTCTGCATAAGGTGAGAAGTTCCATAGTTTTGAAAGAGGTTTTTTAATTTTTCAGATTCATGGGTCTGTAGATGACTAACAGAAGGCTGGGACGACATACTGCTCACTGTCCAACTGCACTGTTTATTTTCAATAGCCTTGTCTACAAAACTTTTAGTACCTAGTCATGCTGGCCGGACTCTCCCTTCTGGCAGAGTTGTTCAGGGTCAGTGTTCTTTTATTTATTTATTTTTTTTTTAAAGATCTAGCGATACCTTCTCATCCAGGTTATACTGATTTATGTTTAAATGCCACTCAGACATTTCACTGTAGCAGTTCAATACCCTACTGCAAATGTGATAGAGAAGCTGGATCCTGTAAGGTAGACTGTCAAGATCAAGTGATTATGAATTAAAATGCAATGGTTTGATTTTTCCCCTTCCCCATTTTAACCATCAGTCCTCACAGTGGATCCTTTTGATAGTGATGAACAAAAGGCAGTGATGCAAATAGGCTGTGTAGTTTATAAAGCTTGAGTAGCTTTTGTTTTGTTGAATCTGCTCTATTTCTTTCCCGTATGTTCTCTGGAGGTGGATTTTAATAAATCATTTTAAACTATAGTCCCTATTGAAGAAAGAATCACCAAAACACTAAGTCTAATTATTTTTTACTCCTCTCCCCGCTTAAAAAAACTGCCAGCCCCAGTACATTTACATTCTTCCAACATTTCAATACAGCTTGTTTAAAATGACGGTTACTCTTCTCACACATCTGACATACAGGGGGGAGGAAAAACATTTTAAAAGTCATGTACAAAAGTTATGTACAAATGGTCCTTTTACCTATACAGTATATATAACCCATGGTTACTCTGGTTCAGATATGCGATTAATGGTGTACAAAGTTATGGTTGGGGATCTTAGCACACACAGAGACTTCCCCACCTTGAACCTGAAATGTCATTCACTGATTGTGTCCAGCTGGATGAGAGCTAGTGACGTGATTCGTCCATTCTACCAAATCGTTTGCACACTTGGATAGAGTACGAGAGACTTGGTAAGCTAGACAACTATTCTTAAAAGGAACAGAAAGGTAGTGGACGAGTTCAGTTGTGCCATGGCACTCCTTGGGGATGGGAACACAGGGACACCCAGCTCAGGCTGCTGGGACCATGTTATTCAGGTAAAGCCTCCTGCGAATGGAGTGGCCCCCCCTGCTAAAAGCAGAGGCTCAGTGCTGTGCCCTGGGCTTTACCACTTGCCCCTCTTGCTCCAGTCTTTAGGGGTGAAGTGCAGACATTTAGGGTCAATGCGTAGGTGGCGTTTCTGCATGGCCCGCTCGTGTCCTTCCACAATGTCCTCCGAAAGTGTTAATATGTATTGTCCCTGAAAAGAAAGGACACCCAGCAGAGTTTAGAGTGCACCGTGTGAGGGACTGAGAATGGCAGCTTTTCCTGCTTGGGTACTGGGGAGGAAGCAACAAATGAGCTACAGTGCGCTATAAAGGACAAAATAGTTCCTCAAACATTTTGGGAACTACATAGCAAGATTTCCATGCAATCTTGGGGGGGGATTACAGTTATAGAAACCTGTTCGCATTACATGTACTCTCACCTTATAGTAATTGATGAGATTGAGGTATTGCAAAGTAGAAATGACGTCTTCCTTTTTCACACTGGTAATCTCGCTGATCTCACTGCAGTACACAAAATGTCGGAAACGTCAAATGGCCCAAACCTGCCTCGAGCCACCGTTATTTTAAACACAGAGGAGCAGGGGGTATTCCAGAAAGTGGGTTTAAACCTAAACTCTGACGAGAAAAAGCCGAAAGCTCCACTTCAGGATTTGTCGAGATTCAAATCCTGAAGTCAGGCTTTCAGATTTTTAGAATTAGAATTAAGGTTTAACTCTAGAATATGTTAAACCCACTTTCTGGTATGCTCCCTGGTCATCACTTGTGTTAGTGAAGACAATGGTATATTAACTCAGGTTTTTTGTAACATAATCACGATTACAATAAATTAGTGGGTGGGTGTGCTCTGCTCACTTGATGGTGATCTGTGGCCGCTCTCCGTTGTCTGACTTTAGGTCCATGAGGATCTCCAGGATAGTCTGAGACCAGTAGCTGCGGTAAGAGAGCAGTCCCAAGTCTGACAGGGGCTTCTCAGGGGTTCCCGTTTTCCCCTCCACCTTGGAGAGTTCGTAGCCTGGTAAAAATGGCACCATTAGAGTATTCAGAGAACAGTCTATACAGGTTAGTGCAGCCCTAAGGAAATGCATTAGTTACACTCTCTTCTGGTATAACAGACAAACTACAGAAAGACAACCATGAGATAGGCAAAGTGCACCTCTGTGAAGTAGTATTCTGACAGCCAGAGACTTACTGAACTCTATGAGCAATTTGCCATATCCTCTTCTTTGATAGGGAGGTAACGTTAGGATGCAGGCCACATTATAGTCCTCTGTTGATTCCTTTTCCTGTAATTGCAGCATTAAGCTCATACGTAAAATGTCAAATTTTGCTGCTTTAAGATAAACCACCGTACGTATGGGCTGTAAGACTAATATTAACAAACACTGAATAATGCTAAAAACATGTTTTAAAATTAATTTGAGCGTTTCAAAGCCAGTAAGGAGTCATCCTCACCTTAGAGAAGTAGCCGACAATATGGAAACCCTTGGAGTCGTACTCTGTCATGACGTAGAAGAGGAAAGGGTCCGTGTCATAGTAGAGAGTCTTGTGGTCCAAGAAGCACTTAGCCAGAAGACACAGATTCTGAGAGTAGGTCTGTAAAACAAGGCGTGTGTTGATCGGTCTGTTTCCAAATACAAAGAACATGCAGTAAAAATACCATGGGGAGTTGGGAGCATGTTAAAAAAAAAAAAAAAAAAAAAATACCAGGGTTTATGGATGTTCAGTTACAAAGTTCAACCTACTTGACATCACTACTTTAAATTCTCCGTAATAGCATTGAGGCTTCCAAAGCAAGACGCACGATGCTACCTTGTTCTTCCTGCCGTCGATCTCAAAGAAAGAGATGGTGCCCTTCCTGTAGATCTCATTCCCTGGGGGATGACGGAGGTTACACTTTGTCTGGTGGACAGAAATGAGATGGGTATGTCACCACTTGATCATAAAGCAGCGATCGGACACATTAATTCTAACTCAACATTTCGGCACCAGACACGAAGCTGCTGCCATGAATATTGTTAACCCGAAGGCTGAAAAGAGTACACAAGTTTAAGACTACCAAGAAGTGCGTGAGGCTCATCAATCTCAAAAACTACATAGCAGATGAGTGGTCTTGATTTTATCAGTGTTCACAGACATCTCACCAGGTGCCTCTGCAGACACTTGAGGCTCTTGAGGTACTTCAGGCAGAATTCGCAGAGGTAGAGGATTGGCAAGGTGGTTAGTTCCTGGGGGTAGGGTGAGAAGTACCAGGGCTTCAGGCGATGGCGGCCCAGCTCAATGCAGTCGATGTTCTTCATGCGTGTGACGATGTCATCGTGGCTGCGGTCGGACACCAGGCTGCCCGTCATACGGGGGGCAGAGGGGATGCCATCCGAGCTGTCCTGCGAGTCCTAGTCCAAGATGGTGGTGTTTAGATGGGATTCTTCAAATCATGTGACTAAATGACACCATGGTGTGCTTTCACTCTTTTGAAGCATCAATGCTTCACAACTGCCGCAGCGCTGATTATTCATAACATGTACCCCCATCTGTTCATTAACTCATCACTAAAACTGCATAATTTTAAATTTTCCCTCCATTTACTGTACATCTGGATTGAACAGATTAATACATATGCACATAATCACTGTTTATATACTGATATTAACATAGAAGTCCCTTCATTGTAGTTGTTCTCATTCTGTTTTAAGGGTCCCCAAATGATTTCGCTATGACTGGAACTGATGGCTGAACAGCTAACGGTTGCTAGAGGGGGATGCTTGTTTCTCACTGGCCCCTTTGACAGGGGACAGTATTCCAGGGAGATGCATGTAATGTCACTTTAGATTCTGAACAACATTCTGCAAGTGCAGATACTGATTCTTAAAGACGCAGCTAAATCATGTCTGCATAATGCAGCGGCATGGGAAAAACTGAAGGTCGGCCATACCAATTTGATTCAGACGGGAAGACCAAGACCAACAGTGCTGCACACAACACTGAGCAAATCTTTCCATGGGGTCTATCACCAAGTTTATCAGGAAGAAGAGTGTGAGTGGAATCCCTGCTTTAAGGAAAATGCTTTCCCATTAAGGCACTGAAAGTTTAGTTTTGTATTCAACCGTTGAATGGAGATTGCAATAGGAAGTGAAAGGATTTAATAGTGGGTAAAGGCCATTAGACCAACAGCAGGCCAGAGGCTGACTGCTGCAGATACACACACCATAAGGCAATGAGAAGAAAAAAACCAGACCTCTCCAGGCGGCAGATACACACTGGCGCATCGAGGGCTGTTATACTGGAAAACCTTTATTATCTAGCAGAGGAGACACAAGTGGTTGCAGGCTTTTGGACACTTTTAATGGGAAGGGAAAATGCTGCAAATGTTGTGTATTTGTTTTAATACACAGTCTGGAAAAAAAACACTGAGTACGTGTCAGCAGTTTCAGTTATCAGTTGGGTTCAGGAATTGTCAGCAACAACTGTTCATTACATACAAACACAGGTGAAGTCACAGCATATTGTTGGAAACAGTCACCCATGTAGAACTGGCTACCAGGATTGAAACTGATATGATCTGTATACATGCTAGGGGTGTAACGGTATATTATCAAACCGTTCAGTATGCCCCCAACGGTTTGATGTGCACACGTGAACCGCGGTATTATGATATGTCTGTTGTTTTCCTATATATATTGGCGCGAATACAAGACGGTATTTTTTTCCCCCAAAAAAATACACCTAAAAAAACTGGGGTTGTCTTATTTCAGGACTAGTTTAAATGTTATTATACAACAGCAGATTCTATAAATTATCTGCCTCCTGGCTATCTGTGCTTTGTATGCAGATATGAGCTAGAGAAGAGAGGCTAAACTAAAGCAAATTCTCTTCGCGCCAAAATGACAATGGTGAGTGCTAGTAGGGAGACAAACAGAAGCTAATTTTAAGAGGTCTCGCCATCTTTCAAATCTGTGGTGTGGGAACATTTTGGATTCAGTGTGCAATATGAAAACGAGGGATAAAAAGACAGTAAACTCATTAGGGTAAAATCTCATTAGGGTACCTAAAGAGGGTACTTTTATTTTTACATTTAATATTCCCTATACAAGTATGTAGCCTGTTTAAAATAGAAAAGGCAAATTAGGCTACTTCCAGGTTGTCAAAGCTTAGACAGAAGACAATGCTTAGACAGGTAGTTCACTTGATATTAAACTTTATTTAAATGTGAAATAGTCAAAAAGTTCGTTTAATTAAAGGGTGATGTGTTTTTATTTTCTTAAACTGAAACCTTACCATTACTGTGGTCCAAAAACTGAGACATACTGAACCGTGGAAAAACTGTACCGTTACACCCCTAATACACACACGGCATTCATTCATGAATACAAGACCTCCCTAGTATACCATGAAGTAAATCAAGGTTTTACATGGTCACAGAAAAAGAAAAAAACCCCTGTGAGGTTGACACCTACCTCATCTGTGCCCACGCAGTTTGCCTTCCTCTTCCTTCCAGGCTGTGAGGGCATGAGGCGACGGGCGGTTCCGTTCTGCACGAGAACCAATTAGATGAACGGTCGAGAGATATACAGGTACAGCCATGCCTCGCGCAGTACTTCCCTCCCATGGGTGGGAAACGCTTAGAAGCCCCAAAATGTTATACCGTGGTGACAGAAGCGAGCTGCTCATGGTCATCACGGGTGCTCTTCGGAGTAAAAGTGTTAGTGTCTCGCACTGCTGGATAGATGGATGCTTGGGGAGTTTCCGTAGATGTGGATAGCGAGGACACAGGCGTGGACACCTGCATGGCCAGGGACACGGGATCTGCCTTTCGCTTCTGTGAAAGAATGAGAAAAGACGCTAGTTAACTGACAGACAGCACACAATTACTGCTAACGCTCTAGGACTTACAGCATTCTAACATTTAATATTCCCTTTATTGCTGGAATTGCACTTCAACATAATACTTAAGAGCTCAACAGTCCATTTCAACAAGAGGTTTACCAACAGCCAGGTTTCTGCACGCATCTGTTACAGGAAAAAAAAAAATCTCAATGTCTGTGGTGGGAAACGCAGAGTACCATGTTCTTTCTTACTGATCATAACACCATACAAGGCCAAGGCTTAAAAAAAAATGATTAAAAGAAACAGGACACAAATAGCTAATGAAATGCTAAAAATCTCAAACAGAACAATGCTGGGGATGATTCAAGTTGCTGTCACCGTTAACAGCTCTGGTGATGCACTGTAACATCAGATGCAAATAAAAGCAGTTAAATGCTCTAACATACAGATGTGTGTGTAATAACCATCCTTCAAAACAAACAGAAGTAAATGGAAATTATTCTGAACCTCTGTCTGCTTTTCAGTAGAGTCAAGTTACAAAAAAAAAAAAAAACAGGTAGAGAATGTCCCAAACATTGGAAGAGGACAGAGGTGCAGTAAAATGCCCTATCCCATTGACAGTTACTCACCTGTCCATCTGCTGTGATACACAGCTCATACAACCATTTACTGACAGATCAAAATCCACCAAAAGTGTCATGATTTCATTAATAACAGGACACAGATGTGCAGACAACGCAGCTCATCAGTGCATCACGAGCCCCCTTCCAATACATCATTCCATCATCCCTGCCCATCATCTGTCTGGCTAAAGGTGTAAAGCTGATAAAGGGAAGTTGTACCGGTGTGGGGACAGTTTTGCCTCTGGACAGAGCTGTAGCACTTTGGAGGCTCTGATCTAGATTCTTCCTCTGAATTTGAAGAGAAATGGGGGTTAACTGGCATTCAGAATCAAGCCTGAACATTCACTGCATCTCACATTTTTCCTCAGATATGGTTAACTATTACCACCACTGTTTACTGTCACTTATGAGATAAAACACATTGTCTTAGCTTTTTTTTTTATTGCAGCTGAGATTATAATAATTTGTTAATACGTCTGTTTGATATCACAGGTATTATTCCATGCATTTAAAGACAAAAAATGCTTCAGTATTCTACTAGGCTGTATAAGAAAAGATTACAGGCAGCCATCATACGATCACGGCATTCACCTAGGAAGGTTGCCAATCAAAATGTACTACTGCATATTGATTTAGTCTGCAGAACTAAACAGATAAACTAGTGAATATTTCCAAAATACCATAAAACGGTTTGTTGAGTTTTAGATTTCTGACATGTATATGCTTGAAAATTTAATGTAACAGGACACAGCTTCTGAAAACAGTTTCCCTCCGTAAAAAGGCAAGGCTGTTGAAACATCTTACATCTAACACCATGATACTAACTGAAGATATTAAAAACGACCCCCGTCTGTATCACTCATCACAGAGGCAAAGCTATTATGCTTAAGCAGTAATTTACTGCATGGCCCACTATACGTACAAAAATCAAAAAGTGGTCAGAAATACCAAGAAATTATAGCTTAAAATCAGAATAACTATAACCCTTATTTTTGAGGGGAATAGCCATTTGCAGACCTAATCAAATATGGAGTGTCTATGACAATGAATAACTCCAACACTGCAGCTCTCACCATTTCTCTGTCTGGGGATTCGGGACGGGACCCGGGGAGCCCATTTTTGGTGGGGGTTTTGGCCTCTTTTTTGGGAAACTGCAGTTTCTTCATGTCGAGTCTGTCTGGGGTCACCCATTCGTCCAGGCGCTTGTTGACTGGCGAGGCAGATGTCAACGTGCAGGATAAGAGCAAGTAATTACAAAACAGATGGTGGAGTGGTGTAACGGAAAACGACAACAAATGCATTTACATCACACGAATGATAAATTCTTGGCCATTTCTACTGATTAAACAAGACAGCCAGGTAAAGCATGGAAATCAGCTTAAAAATCAAAGTACTCACAGTCAATGTAGTGGACGTAGTAGAGCTTCCTTCCCGCGGTCTCTTTAACGCTGAGAATTTCAGCCAGAGCTGGAAAGATATTTTCCCAGAACGTATGCATATTAAAATTTTGTCTTTCCCGCACCGCTGATCGCTTTCTGTTAACGGTGCACAGACTCACAACACTGCTGTCAAGACAGCTTGCTGGGCAGTAAATTAGCGAAGGGATACAGTGCAATTCACCGCTCACTATCAAGACGTTGCAAGATGCTAACTGGGCAACTCCAGCAGACCAACCGGCCCGGCAGCTCAGCCGGGAAAACGACGCGCGGGGCTACAAACAAGCGAAGCGCGCGCGCCCCGCCGCTGTCAGTTCCGTGTTTACATGGCGCTAGCCAGTTAGCGTGCTAGCCGACTGACAGCTACACCGCTCGCAGACACCGCCATAAACGCGTGGCACTGTGCCGTTCCGACTGGGGTCGCTAGATAGCTACTCACGCCACTCGTCTTCGTTCTCCTGGTTCTTCCTGAGGACCGGGAGCCGACAACCCTCGATAACCTCCACCTGCTGGTGTAAAGAAGGTTACAAGAAAACAGTGAAGAGAAGCAGCGCGCGTCCGCCGCACCCTAACGCGAACTAAAACCGTTCGTAGTCCGTTTTAAACGGCCCAAAAAGACGCCACTCACTGTGTCCGCCATCTTCGTCGTCTATCTCCTAAACTGAACACAACAGGCGACTCACGGCATTTAGATGAACGTGCCGCGGTGCATTGTGGGTTAGCGGACGTGCCGCGGTGCATTGTGGGTTAGCGGAAGCATTTCCGTTTACGTCTGCGGTGGACGTTCACATTTCGGCTCTTTGGTCCTCTTCTGAAGATCTGCTGTCGAGATAATATGCGTTATGTGTATCATGTGTTAAGATTTTGGGTGTGGAGCTCATAAGTTTTTTTTTTAATTATTATTTATTTATAGTGTCATTGTTTAAATACAGTACGCCTGTTCAGTAGATGGCGATAATGCGTTGCATTTACTGCACATCTCTTCGATACCTTGGAATAAATGTCCTTCTTGTCTTAATAAAATCATAAGAAAACATCAAATAACGCGGAACACATGTTTATACTTACATAAGTTACATCGTACCTGTTTATTCTCGATGGTTTTCCCCCTTTCGTCAAATGCTTTTTAACCATCTGCCTGCAGGTTAAACAGATGTGAAGACATCTGAGATGGAAATTTGCAACTAGTAAGTAATTGGGTAAAGGGAACGTTTTTGAAATGGTTAATTTAACAACATATAAAGTACGAATGCCGTAGGTTAATATGAAAATCATATGTAACTCCACTTATGTAATCTTGCTGGCTTTTCAAATTTTTTGTTTCATTACCTACCTGTTAATTATTGAATTGAATCAGTTTATTCGCTAAATGCACAAATTGCACAGGAATTTGACCTGGTGATACAGAGTAGTGGAAATTAAGAATTAAAAAGGTTATATTGATCGATCTGAAGGAATAGTCACAACAAAAGAATGCAGTGTATTTTTATTTATAAGTTGTGTAATACAGTTCTCAGCTATCGTTACAATTAAAATAACTTCATATATAAACGCAAATTTGTTTTATTTGTGACAATTACTATGGTGTTTGTATTGTAAAACTTCGGTATGGATTTCATGTATATTCGTGGTTGTGAATCTAATTGATTGCACTTCAACAGTTAATTTTTCTTCTCAGATTTGCACAGAATATGTTCTGTAACTTGTGTAATGCCCCACTCTCTGATTCACAATTTATTTTTAAAGTGATCTCTAGATGGAGCTGTGCCATATTGTCATGAATAATTTTAAGTAAATAGAAAAATGGCAATTTTGGTCACTTTCAAGAATAGACACACAAGGAGAGTGCTTACTACCTTTGTATAACAGTGTTATTCATTAAAGTTTTGTGTCTCACTCATTTTTTTTTGGGACCACCCCATAGCCCTTCATGTCGGGATCTTGAAACTTTGTCTGGTTGGAGTTCTACTGATAGTTCCCTGTTTTAAACAGATATTGTCAAGAAATGGTGTTAATCAGGTTTATCAAACATTTGCAGTGACATTTTCAACAACAAATGATGTGCTATAAGTATTGTTTTAATTGCATAGCTCTTGTATATATTAATTGCATATAATCTGTACACTCCATTAATTAGCTACATCAATTTTAGGTTGCTTAGAAATGCTATTTTTGGGCATAATAACTGCTAAGCTGTTACCCGGTAACAAATTCTATATCTGATTTTTATAGAGCTGTCCAGTTTGGCAATAAGGGAAGATTTCAATGAGGTATTATAATTAGTAGATCAAATGACACCAAGAAATATTTTCTATACTGAGAAAGTAAGGCAAATCCGTGTATCATATTTTGCATGACCAATAAAAGTTACTGATTGTTTTCAGCCCTAAAAGTGGTATTATCTCAAGATATCTGTTATACATAAAAACAGAGCACCACCCAGTAGTTTATTGTATTATGTATTCTGTGCAAGTTAAGGTTTATAGATTGTTCTTGTGGTTTCATGGTTCATTTTTTGGTTGTCATCTTTGACTGTCTCAAGGTGTTAACAGAGGGTCAGAGATGTCAAAGCGCTGCTTCCCCTGGGCCGATGGGACTCCCCAGAGGAAAACCTGTGTGAAAGATGGGGCAGTTGCAGGAGAGGCTGAAAGACAGGCTGTCTATGGTGAGCATGCTGTCGGCCCAAGCAGGTTTATATTTGCCTAGCTGTTCACAGTACGAGTGCCGAGGCTAAAGTAATAGGTAACATTTAGTCCTTTTTTTGTCTTGGTATTCTTGTCCATGTCTTCTGTACGTTATTGTAGCTGTGGAACTTTATACTGGTTAGGGTCTGGTTGTTACTGGGTCTCATGCTCATTAGTTGGTGGGACTGAAGTCATACTTAGGCTGTTGGAATGTTTTCGAATAAGGAGTTACTGTAAATGGAAAGCATGACTGAGGCTTAAAGGTTTAATTGAGCAGTTTCAGGCAAGGCATGACTGAGACTTAAGCTCAGTCACTGGGTTTTTGGCTACCTTTCTGTTACCTGGCCTCATGTCCTGCTCTCCCTCTCTCAGAACACACTCAAGCATTATTGTTCTCCGGTGCACGCTCTTTGCAACTTTCTCCTACCCCTACTGTGTCTCCCTTTCCGTCACCTCGACGGGGCACAGCTAGGGGGGGACAGATACAAATCGGCTCCAGGGGGGAGTTACTCAGAAGCCCTGGGAACACAGGTAAGAGGGCTTCATTCAAGAGGGCCTACAATTTACTGAGTTGTGATGATGTGTTTGGCTGCTCTGTGAGCTTGCTGATTGTGGAGTATTGCAAAGTGGTGCCTTCTGTTCATATTTGTATTTTTTTTTTATAAATATGGATGAGACAATATTGAATGCAAATGCGAGCTGAGCAAGAGGTTCGATTTAATTGCAGCTGACACCCTGCCCTCCCCCGCCTGCACCTTATGTGAGCGCCCGCTGCTGACCAGTGCCCGCTGTGTACGCTGCGAGAAGGTGGTGTGTATACAGTGCCTGCGGAGCTGCTCCCTGTGCCTTCGGACACACTGCTTTATCTGCTGTCAGCCCAAGTACGGTCCAGATTGGTCTAACTGTTATTTTGATCATGCTAATAATCTAAAGAATTACAATTTACTTCAGCAGTACTGTATAATACCTTATTGGCAGTCTGGGATGGTAATTCTGGCCTTAGTGGCAGAAATGTTTGGTATATCCTACCTATGTGTGTTACATTATAATCCATGTGACGCATTATTAAATAATTACAGAACCTCCTTTTACTTCTGATGGGACAAATGACAAATGAGGCTTCAAAACCCGTGGAAGTGGAACTATCCAAAACTAATCAATTAATGCTGGTGCTAACTGAGGCTTAAAAACTCATGGTGGGTGGGAGTATCCTGAACTAACCAATCAGTGCTGGTGCTAAATGAGGCTTCAAAACTCATGGTGGGTGGGAGTATCCTGAAATAACCAGTCAGTGCTGGTGCTAAATGAGGCTTCAAAACTCATGGTGGGTGGGAGTATCCTGAACTAACCAATCAGTGCTGGTGCTAAATGAGGCTTCAAAACTTGTGGTGGGTGGGAGTATCCTGAAATAACCAGTCAGTGCTGGTGCAGATAGTGATTGGTGTCTCATCATGACCTTTAACAATGTTTTTTTTTTTTTTTTTTTGCTTTAGTTACAGTGAGCATTATGAACGAATGGTCTGCATCGACTGCCTGCCCAAGTAACCCTCTAGTGGCTGTCTTCAGAACATACCACTGAAACCACCTTTTGCCGTTCGTTCAAACAAGTGTAAACCTTTGAAACATCTTATTTCATGATGGGTTAAAAATTCAGTATTCCTGTATTGTAATCGTCTTAATATAAATCACATGCCAGCCTCACAGTTTTGAAGAATGGCTTGGGTTAAGGATGTGGTGTTTTGTAATCTCCATAACTTTTTGGTGCTGTGGAACAGTAAGAGTAGTCTATGTAACTGATGTTATAAAAATACTGGATTTACAACTTATTGTTAATTTCATTTCATGTAACTGACAACTACTAAATGTGGACCACATATCGGGAAACAAAAAGTGTTTAAAAATTCTTACTCTGATGGTGTTTAGGTTCATGTAGAGCAAAATTCCATTTACATTAAACAATAACAACATTTAAGAGTTTATCTGCTTTTTAGGACAATGTTTGTGAGTTGTGTTTATGCTTTATTCGGTTCAATTTTCTATTTATACCAAGAACTCCCAGTTTACATACACTATCTTCATGTGATATTTTTCTTGAAATAAGTCTCACAGTCTGATATGCTTATTGGGGTGAGTAAAGCTTACCTCTGCTACCTTCCATTAAGTCAGCTATTAAAGGCAGCATATTATCCATCAGGGCATTCATCTGTAAAACTTGTTTAAACTCAATTCAGTTCGTTTTCATATAGTGCCTTTCACATCACAGTTGCCCTAAGGCACTTAACATGACTATGTAGTGATTAAATTGGTAAATTCACATAGAAAAATCCAGAAGGCAGTGGAGGAGAGGAACCAAGAACTCCTCAGCAAAGTGAAATGAAATTTCTGGGGGTCCAAGGTCGACTGGGCATCCATCGCCCTTTGGTGAGCTGGCATTAGACAGTAAGAGGGTTAGGATTAGGGTTACTGGGCTGTTAAATACGTAAGGGGTAAATTGTGGTCAGGTCCTCCTGTGAGCTGGTTCTCTAAGATGTTCTTGTTTGAAGGCCATATCCATGATGTCACACTTGGATCCATAGGACTAATACAGCATCCAACACAGATGGTGCACACACTGAGAATCATCTGGACCATGGATGGTCAGAACAGATGTTTATGCTTCACGGGCATGAACAGCAGCACCTGCAGCCATATTTACAGTGAGTTATGTTATAATATGTGGGTAAGATAGACTTCAGTCGTGATTTAAAGATTGAGACCAACTTTGGATCCCATACAGGCTGAATGACTGTTCCACAGTCTTGGGGCCCTGTAACAAATGGCTTTAAGGCCAGCATTTGTTTTCTTTAAATTTAGTATAACATGAAGATCTGTATTCTGCAATCTAAGAACAATTTACATTGTAAACATCAATCAGTTTAAGTAGGCAGGTGCTTGACGTTATGGTGCTTTTTGAATACACGATACGGTGTTTGATGTCCAGTGTGTGCTACCTGAGACTAAATCATTGCAGTAATCTAGCCTGCTTTACACAAAAGCATGCATTAGTTTCTCAGTATCTTGAATAGTGAGAAATCACCTGAGCTTAGACTAACAAGCATAAGCATGTATGTAAATTTGCTCTTTAACACATCAATCATTTATGACAGATGTCAGCTTAAGCTATTGCCATAGTTTTGACACCTGCTGAGACAAGTCCTTCAAAAAGCGTCGGTCTGACGCCCAGTGTGCAGCAATCTCTGAACCTACCTCTCCTAGGGACAGCACAGAAATTCATACGGCGTCATACTGTTGAAATTCAGGAGAACTCGTCCGAGAGAATCCGAGAGGTGTGGTGTTTCCACAAGAGGGCAGTGTAGTGCAGCGTTCCTCAACGAAGAGGTGTCAAAAGGCCCGTATTTGCAGAAGTCTCGACTTCATGTAAAAACATTACACCATCGGAGGGTGTCAGTATTTCATTTCATCGCCCAAAAAGATTGCAAAGTGATGTAGTCTTAGAGGGATTGAGCAGACCTCATGGCTGAGGTTAGACTGTCATATAGGGTTATTGGTTTAGATTCTGTCTGTGAGATTTGGTTATCAGTTTAGAATCTGTCTGTGATATAGTATTATTGGTGTAGATTCTGTCTGAGATAGGGTTATTGGTTTAGATTCTGTCTGAGATAGGGTTATCTATTTAGAATCTGTCTGAAATAGGGTTATTGGTTTAGATTCTGTCTGTGAGATTTGGTTATCAGTTTAGAATCTGTCTGTGATATAGTATTATTGG
>JAACJT020000002.1:1501781-1527741 GCA_009936485.2 Gymnarchus niloticus | reverse complement strand
TGTAGATTCTGTCTGAGATAGGGTTATTGGTTTATTTGTGGGTACACTCTAAAATTTTGATATTACACATAAACAGGCATAGTGTATTTCTTAATTGTGTGGATCATGTTAAATTTGTGAAATTTTTTTGAGGTGAAGGTGTGCTTTTACAAGCATTTTGTATTGTCATTTTTGAAGTTTTCTTGATGTCAGTAAAGTTTTGTAATTTTGCATACTCATTCCTGCTATTATACTTAAATTTTTGGTTTAGTTGGGGTAATATTCTTAGACTTAAAAAAGTACATTGTAGTTATTTATTGGGCGGTTAATTGTGGAATATTCTAAGCTTATATGTCCCTAATGTATTTTTTGGTCCTCTTTGTGGAGTAAATTCTTATGTTATTTATATTGAATTGGATTGTGGAAGCGAAAATTCCAGTGCTGTGGTAGACCCTGAGAACTGAAGCAAAATGTCAGAACCTTAAGATAAGATCTCTGTATAAGTGGGTGATATGAGGATGCTGTCATTTGTTTTGGAAAGCTCAGAGCCATGGCTTTTAAGAGTCCAACAGTTCACTTTTTTAGATATTCCAATTTAAAAATTTATAAAAACATTTCATGCATCCTCATAGTGCATGGACTGCTAGCAAGGGTTATTTGTGGTTGGAACTAGGGTTTGGGTTGCCAATAGTCTTGGAGTTAAGGTTAGGGTTGGAATTAGGTTTACAACTAGGGTTATGGTTGGGCTCACTGTTAGGGTTAGACCTAGGGATAAGCTTAGGATTGCTATTGGTGTTTGATCTAAACCAATTAAAGGTTGGGTGTAGTGTCAACATGGGATGTACAGTTTAGGTTTAAGGCTGGGTTTTGATTAAATGTTTTGATTTAATGAAACCCTTAAAAAGATGTTTTGGATGAAAGCTTCATTTATGTAGAAGATAATGTTGGTCTCTAAGTATGGTTATGGTTGCCATTTTGTTTTGAGCTAGGATTAGGGTTGGAGTTGCAATTAGGGTTGGACCTAGGGTCACCATTAGAGTTGGCTCAGGTCTTTTATTTTTACCATCTCTTTGACTCAAGAATGACCCTAAACACCCCTGGAAGTGTTCTAATAATAGCCATTTCAGCGCAGTTATCATCATAGTGAGGTACAGTATGATGGAAGCTGTGGTTTGTTACCTGGTAACAGACAACAAAAGCAAATGATTTCATTATAATGCGTGTGCAGTAATAAGTCCTACTGTTGCAGATGATTTGAAACATGTCTTTACCTAGGATTTTTTTTACTGTGACTCTGTCGGAGGTGGCCTCAATCTAGTTGATGGTGTGTGTTCGTCAGAGGGACTTTGAGAAACTTGTACAATGTCCTCAAAGAAGCATATTTGAAAAACAATTTAGATGCCTGCAGGTACATGCATCTAAATAGTACTGAAAATGCTTGTGTGTGATGGGTGGACCAAAAGGGGAACTTTATCAAGTGGTTTACCAAACTAGGGGAGGACAGGCACAAATGACAGCCATTTCAGCAAAAGCCAAGGGGCAACATCTGGTCTATAAATTTTGTCTTCAGATATTTTACATAAAGGGACTTGTCAACTGACTATCCCAACCCTAGGATATCCATGTCTGCCCCCATCTTACAGCATTCCGTAGTGTGTGAGTAGGATGAAAAGAACATAACACATACTGTATGCAAATTAAAAAGGGTGTGGATTTTGGAGTTTGAGTTTCAATACAAACCGGAGTTGAATAGTAACACCCATAAATAACAAATAGTTTCCGAAGTTGGTAAAGCACTCTAGGGGGCAAACTGACAAATTTGCTAATATTGTTGACAGCCAGCAGACAGCCACCACAGAATAGTCCTGCTAAGGTGTGGGAATGTTCCTTTTGTACCACAGAGGACTTTGTCTGTGGATTTTTTAAGTAAAGACCAGTAAGAATACTGCTGCATTTAATGAGGCTCATGATGACTAGACGTGATGCTACACAGTTGGACACGGGGTTCCAGCCACAAGACAGGAACATCACACGGTTGCTTGCTGTTCCAATGAAAAGGCATTTTGCAGGTTTGAATAAGTGAATGTTACATGTGCAGTCACATAGATTCCTTTAAGATACTGAACTACAACATCTTTGTAATTTGACACATCAGAGAATGTCTAGAGTGGTACAGGACCCATTTAGATGTACAAAATTGCCATAATTAACAAAATTGCACTTAAGTGCCTTAATTAATTAACTTCAGAAATGTATCCTGATTTGACATTTGTATATTTTTCCCTTTGTACTTCTGACTTAATGAGAAATGCTCTGGATATTCATTGATGCTGATGCTGAAGCAGTCCTCCCAGAAGGCTTCCTTGATTGGCTGAAGGTTTCCATGGCAGAGTCCATCTCCCTCTCTTAGTCGTGCCCCTGTCTGGTGCTGCAGCTGGCGAAGGCTGGCTCACATTCAAATGCATCCAATGCAATACTATGAATCCTCTTTCTTTGCCCTTACAGTCCTCCATTGGTGGGAGCATTTTGCAGAGACAGGTTGTGAATATTTAAGGTGGCTGTTTGTTAATGAACATCTTAGTAATAAGGAAACAACCAGTTGTTTTTTTCTCATCTGCTTTCATCCATTCCTTACTTGGACAACTGAGTTGCATATAGATGGTAAGTAAATTTTTAAAATTATTTTTATATACAGCAAAAAGGAAATTACAGAATAAACGTACAAATTACAGGCAATATCCCTATGCCTCTTCTAGTGCTGCATTTAATACAGCCTCACTTCTGTCTCAACTTACATAATACAGGAAAATGCATGCATAGTTTTAAAGATTTTTAAAATTTTTTAATTTAAATTATATAGATGTTACAGGGCTTCATTTAATTCAATAAGTTCTGACACTAGAAATCGTAAGAAAATACACAGAAAATCACTACTGAACACAGTTTTTATTTTAAACTTATTAATCAGCCATTTGCCCGTCACCTGCCAGCTGATATTAAAGTTTCACAAATGTATTGGCACTGGCTGAAAACCCACAAATAAGGCACCAGTGTCTCTTTAAATATTTACAATATGAAAAGGAGCTCTCTCATTGGAGAAGATGCTGCAAAGCAACATTTCCGTCATTATAGCCTTCGATTAATTGAGAATGAAAATATTGTACTATAACACACAAAAACATTAGGACTTAAAGTAATTTTTTCATACATTAACTTTCTTATACGGTGTTTTTCTTAAGTAGAACAAATAATTTTCTCTTATTTGATAGTTAAACATTGTGAGCTCATGTTATTTACTTGTTTTAAACGTAATTTTTAAAGACCGTGAGGTTCAGCTGTTTATCTGAATTTGAGAAATGACCATAATCATATATTTCAGTGGAGCACTTTTTGGCTAAAACTTTTGGTGTTTGTTTAACTTTTGACCATAAAAAATATCAGCAATTATTATACTAATGTTATTGGAATTTTAGCTTCTTAAAATCTGTATCCAGAAGCAACATTGTCATATTCACAGGGCTCTAATTACCTAGTAAGATATTCTTATTCATTTTTATTCAGAAGTTTAGCACGTTGCATGTTATTAAGTCTGTTAAGTTTAAGCCAAACAGTCAGAAATAAATATTTAAGCATCAGTGGAAGACAAAATACTTCCTCTTCCAGGTTGACTAGATTGATAGCTATAGAGCAATAAATTGCAAAAAGTAAAATGTAAATTCATATCTTTATTAATTTTTCCAATAGATTTTGCTCTGTTGCATGGACCACCAACCACGAATGATTGTAATCAAAAGAGAAATCACAGCAGCAGAGTAGTAAAGCAACCACATTAAAAATCACCCCTGAACTTGATGATCATCACTAATTCGCCGCAGCGACAGTACTGCTGTTTATTGGCTAAACTGGGCTTCCATAGCAATGGCAAGCATAAGCTTTATCGCCAATCTGAGTGTCACCAATATGACTTTAAAGGGGCCTAGCCACACTAACAAGAGTGACGCTAAGCCCGATTTCTCA
Organism: Gymnarchus niloticus; assembly: GCA_009936485.2. Taxonomy (NCBI): domain Eukaryota; kingdom Metazoa; phylum Chordata; class Actinopteri; order Osteoglossiformes; family Gymnarchidae; genus Gymnarchus; species Gymnarchus niloticus. The sequence continues at coordinate 1,523,745 of JAACJT020000002.1, read as the reverse complement.
GACTACAGCTGCCACTCTTTCTCATATGCCCTGCTGATGTTAGCAGCTGGTTATATTTTGGTCATCCTGGTAGGACTTTTTGGAAACATATGCCTCATTCACATCATCCGGCTGAAAAAAGAGACATGCAACGTAACAAACCTGCTGATTGGTAACCTGTCCCTCTCGGATGTTCTCATCTGCGTCATGTGCATTCCCTTCACGGTGGTCTACACACTGATGGACTACTGGATCTTTGGGGAGACCATGTGCAGGATCAGCAACTTTGTCCAGTGCTTGTCGGTGTCAGTCTCCAGCTTCTCCCTGGTTTTAATTGCCGTTGAGCGATATCAGCTTATTGCCAACCCTAGAGGCTGGAAGCCGAATATCTCCCAGGCATACTGGGGCATTGGCTTCATATGGTTGGGTTCTGCCACCCTCTCGGCACCTTTCTTGGTATTTTACCACCTTACGGATGAGCCGTTCAAGAACCTCTCCCACAGTTTCTACAAAGATAAGTACGTGTGTATAGATAGCTGGCCATCCGAATGGAGCCGTCTCGGCTTTACCACCTGCCTGCTCGCGGTGCAGTATTTTGCGCCCCTCTGCTTCATCTTTGTCTGCTATGTCAAGGTGTTCGTGTGCCTGCGCCGGCACAGTGGACCGACAGACCGCCTTCGGGAGTGCGAGTCCAGGTTGACTGAGAGCAGGCGCATCAGTGCCATCCTGGCATCCATCGTGGTAGCCTTCGCCATTTGCTGGCTGCCGCTCAACATCTTCAATCTTGTCTTCGACTGGCACCATGAGGCTCTCCTTAGCTGCCACCACAACTTGCTTTTCACCTTTTGCCACCTGGTAGCCATGATTTCCACCTGTATCAATCCTGTATTCTATGGCTTGCTCAACAAAAACTTCCAGAAAGATCTCAACAACATAATGCGCCAATGGAAGTGTGATTCAACCCCAGAGGAGTATGAAAACATTAGAATGTCCATTAAACACAAAGATATTTCCCAACGGACTGTGGATGGTCAATGCTGAGTAACGACAACACACACTCAGTATGCTTAGTAATCACAACACAGCTTGGTGTCCTAAATCCCTTAGCAATATCATGATTCAAAATAGGAAAATCAGACATGATAACTAATTAAATTTTTCCAACATAACAAAACTGATTTATTTTTAAAGCCATTTTTTCATTTTTTCCACTCTGCATGGGTAAATTACCAAACACCTTCTTAATAATGACCATGTTTTAAATGGTACATGAATTTAAAAAGATCTTGTGTTAAATATTTTTGGAATGCCATGTTGATTCTAGAATATAAAGATATCTGGGGACTGGGGACACAAATGAAAGGCTGTGTGAATAATGTATAAAATGTTTGAAAAGGTGTGAATAAGTGTTCAAGACACAAGAATGGTTTCCTTACTAATGGATATGATAAAGCAACAAGTTTGTGAGTACGAAAGAAAACTGAAAAGTACCCAAAGCATCATCCAACTTCTAAGTGCTTCTCTGGATCGCCTGGAGCTTATCCCAGGCAGCTGGGGTACACCCTACGTGGGATGCCAATCCACTGCAGGGTATTAACGCACACACAGTGACACTCTACGGGAAATACATATTCAGCAGTCGCACACATGTCAACCTTGTGGGTAAATTGTGAAATTTGTGCGGGGGGGTTCTGCACTGGAAAAATCGTGAAATCTCGCGGGAGTTCGCATCTCACGGTCAGGAGGTGGTAGCTATGGCTAAAACCCGCGAGTCTCACGGGTTAAACCATACATTTCACACGTATGCAGTCGGATTAACAGCACGCTTCGAGGAAACTAGAGTCTCCAGATGCACAACATCCTAACTTTACATACACAGAGGAGAGGTGGCATTCAAACCCCCAGTCGTGGAGGTGTGAGACTTGAGTGCTACCCACTGAATCACACTCAGACATATATCACTTGGTGTGTAATTGGAAATATCCCATTGATGGTTCTTTTTTCCTCTTTCCAGCAACAAATGTAAATGTAGTGTTTTATCTTTCCACGCTTTGTTTAAAAATGATTGTGGTTGAAAATTGCTACAATAGCTGCGTTTTGTCGTACCAAAATGTACATATACATGTATTCCTTTGACTTTAGTCGTCACTGGAGTTTGCTGATGTTTTCGCTGATGTTAGCCTGCTGCTGTTTTGACGGTGTTTTGCAAATCAAGATAAACGCATCATTTCGAATTTTTCTGCGCAGGATTCAGTTGTACAAAATGCAGTACACAGAATACAAAGCTGTACCTTGAAAACATTTGAATGTATCAACATATTAAACGTGTTTGAAATTTAATGTAATAAACACACCAGTCTAAAGAAAAGAAAATTAAAACATGTCTAACAATAGTTATGCTACGGCTTATTACAAATATGGATAAATAATAGAAAAGGAGGATAATTAAGATATATGTGCACCTAACATGTTGTCAGCTCTGCATTAACTCTGAATAACTATTGTAAGCATACTAAACAAAAATGCTTTTTATAAACTGTTAGAAATTGTATTTATGGAAGTAATGAAAAGATTTAAAGTGAACACATATCATATATCATTTTCCAGTATGCAATAACTAAGGCTTGTTGAATACAGATAACATGCAGCTACACCAATGTATCGTACATAATCCTTGTTGTTACTGTGAAGGCCTTAAAAGATTATATGTGACTTGTTTTTAGCACTCCATATGAAATTCAGTTGTCGTTTTGTACTATGCCTGTGGTGTGGACCATTGTAAACCATTGTTGTTCTGTATAATCATTATCATTTTAAATGTCCGCTAGCAAACAGTAACAATAAAAGTTATCTTTGCTGCTCATTGATGTGGGTGCAATTCACTTCAATTCAATGTCTTTCTATAGTGCCTTTTACTACACCGTTGGCTCAAGGCATTTAATAGGAGTTGTTGCTGTGCATCTGGCAACCATGTGATACAAACCAAGCACCAAACTGTGTCATGCTGTCACTCCAACACGGTGTCAGTATATGTAGTTACTATGACATGGTGTAACTTCAACATGCTGTCCCTAAGACACACAGTCACCAAGGCATGTTCTAAGTATGACACATTATCATTTTTGCCATCCTGTCACTAGCATATGATGTCACTGTGACATGTGACACTATAACACACTGACACCAAGACACAGCCAGCAAGACACCCTGTTGCCATGACATGTAAAGATCTCACATTGTCACGATGATATGTCATTATGACACACTGTCACAAAGACAGTGCCATTGCATCATAGTAACTCTGACACACTGTCACGATGTACTGTTACTATTACACGCTGTATCTATCAAATGCTGTCACTGCAATATGTTGTAAAACATTACAGCAAGAGCATGAGATAGTACTATCCCTGGAGGGAAATTAAAATGTAATGTAAAAAAGGGCCGAGTAAATATAAATATGAAAACGTGGTACATATTTTAAAATTGTACACATGTGAATTAATCCTCATATTAGGAATAAAATTTACAGATGTGAGTAAGCTTGCTGCTAGGATGTGAATAAATAAATCGTAGAGTTGTGCTAACATATGAGAAAGTAACAAGTAGAGTAGTAGCAGAAGGCGGCTGATCCTGAGCTCTGAGCCCAGCTTCCTGAGGAACCAGTTCAGTTTCCTGGTGTCTGCTGGCCTCACACTGCTGCCCCAGTGCACCGCAGCATAGAGAAGCTGTAATTACTGATGCACAGTAAGTGCGTAGCAGTGCATGGCATACAACAAAGGACTGGAGCTTCCTCAGGAAACACAGTCAGCTCTGTCCCAGCTTGCACAGAGCGTCCGTGTTTCTAACGTTCATACGCCGTCATCATGACACATCACTGCTATCACGGGATAATCAGAACTCTGTCAGCATCATGTGTATCACAACAAAAGACTTGAATATAGTTTTAATCTATAATAAGGATCCGAACTGTAGTACCCGCTACTCAGAAAAGGTCTTGGGTATTATTAGCAAAAGAAACAAATCCACAAATATGTCTTACACTACTTTATTAAAAATAAAAAGGGTTTAATAAACATATACTAAAAGACACTGGCAATAGGCAGCATTGATTAGTAGTATGGGATACTCCCACCCACCAAGGGCTTTGTAGCATTATTTGTCCTATCACTATAAACCACACATTCTCATAACAGTACATCTCATAACAGTACAAGCATGAGACTTACAGTGAAACCATAGCAACCTCCCAGGATTCAGTACTGACAGATGTTTATCCTTCTCATTATTACTCTATTAGAATCATGTTCTGTGCTCCTGCCTGCAGGGTGCATCTTACCTATGCAAACATTTATCAACAACAACAGAGAAAATTGCAGCCTTAAGGATGCAACGAGAACCCAGCTTTTTCCATTCTGATTGATGGTGCACATTGTGCTCACATCGTTTACATTACGATTTAATACCCTGAATCAGATTTTCTTTGTCCTCAGACGACTGATTCTCCTGTTCAGAACATTCTAATTATCTATAACAATAAAGTGTGAAGAATGTCATTATTGAACAAGCGTGTTGTATGAAAAAAGGTGAAAAAATGATCACTTCTATAGCTTTTCAAGAGAAACCAGTCCTATGACAGAAAATACAAAGAATCACGACGGAGTCTGCCCCTCATACGACCCCCACCCCCACCAATTCTGGCAAACACACACTCAAATTGGCCTGCCTCTCCACACGAATGCACACTGATTAACCCTTCTGTGGGTGACAAATGAGAGAACAGCACTGGAAACGGTAGCAGTGACCTAGGCTGAACAACAACCTACATATGAGAAGGAGATGACTGCCAAACCCAGCCTGCTCTTAGCAGCACTGTAGTCAGCTTGCATTTTTCTTTTAGAAATGAAATCTTTATTTACCATTTCATTGGAATGTGTTTTTCACATATCCCATCTTCTTATCCCTGAGGAGACAAACACCAATACTGGCAAGAGCAAGTTTGGGGTTAAAGTGCAGGATCAGCCATTTATCTGTGGTTAAGTGCCTCCCTCAAGGGCCCAAAGATGATAGGGACACATTTTATTTATTTATTTTTTTGCTGGTTGTGGGATTTGATCCTGCAACTTTCTGGTTACAGGCACAAACACCCAACTTGTACAGCCTCACACCATATCTGTGTGGGATAAACATTTATGTGCATTGGGTGGACAAAATAACCAAAACACCACATAAAAAAGGGCTTTTCAAAGTACCTGAATCATTAAATAGAAAATCAGCTACAATGAGCAGTCATTAGGTTGGACATAAGTTTGCAGCATGTGTTCGATAAACAGCACTTTCAAACCAGCATGAACTACCTGAGTTCCCAACAATTAGAGCCTGAATGACAGGTACTTTGCTCACAAAGATTGCTAAATTTATTGCGTCAAGGTGAACAGTTTCAAAAATCACGACCAGCATATTCCTAGCATTAATAAGCAGCATTGACATAAAGGAATAGTGGTCACATGTGGAACATCACTAAAAACAATAGATGGGCAATTATTAGGACAGTCACTAAACACTGCAAAAGTATGGCTTAAAAAATGACGACAGAACTGAATATGGACCTCGGTGACCAACTCTCATCAAAACCTGCACGGGTTGAGTTTCATTTAGCTGGATCTTTTGACAGGGCTGCTGATCAAAAACACATAAGCTGCTCTAAGGAACACAAAATCTGAACCTCTAATGGAGAATAGTAATGGGGTGTGCCGAGTCATCCATCACCCTGTTCTCGAGAAATTCAAAAGGATGCCTCCAGCAGACAATACCTGTTTCGCGGTGATTAACATGGTGGGAGATCCACGATAAATGTGTACCTGTAGCCATCACACGACAATCACTAGGTCTGACGATTGCTGAAATAACGGCTGAGGAATATCAGGCCATTCTGCAGGAGCAGCTGCATCGTATGGAGCGAACCCTGTTCCCTCGTGATATTCACTATATTCTAAACTGATAATGCCTCCGAAGACAAAGTGAAACAAACTTAAGTATGGTTTCAAAAATGCCAGGATGAAGTGAAATGCCAACCCTTGATCCTCCAATCACCAGGTTAAAATATCAATGAATCTTGAGAGTGCAAAGTAAATTTCTACCTCCTTTATCTCTCAAAGATTTGGAGGGTTTTCTTCTCAAAGAATATTTCAATATCTCGAAGAATATTCCAAAAACAAACATCTTAGGAAATGTATGAATGCATTTCAAGAATTAAACCTCTTAAGGCAAAGAGAGCCCTACTCATTTTTGGCTTCTTTCTATTTATAAATAGGTGTTTCTATTATTTGGTTGAGCCCCTGAATATGTACAGAAGATGAGATGAATGTTCATTTTTGAAGATGCTAATGCCTTTCGACCCTGGATCCTATCACAGGAAGCACAAGGGACAAGCAGAGGAACACTCCAGACAGTGCATTGTAGGGCACTCAAAGAAAATTACAAATTACAGGCAATTTAGGGACTCCAATTTCTTTTTTTTTGAGATGTGAGACAAAACTAGTGTTCTGAGTAGACATGTGCAAAACTCAGGGAGGGTCACTGACAAACAAGGCTTTCACCCCCCCTAAAAAAAAAGTCAGGTGATGCAGCCACATATCAGTTAGGGATCTTGACAACTGAAATGCTGGATTCATCAATAATTACAATGTATTAAATATTTGTAACAAATACACAGACTGGACCCAAGTACTTTATTCACGGTCAAAACAGGGAAGGTCAAAGCCAGAGTAGACAAGATTTACAGAAGCCAAAGGGGTATTCAAAGACATGGTCGTGCTCACAGGCAAACGTGATTAAAATCCATAACTAGCAATCAGCACAGCAAACTGTTCCCAAAAACAAAAGGCAGAATCAGAGAACAAGTTACAATAAGGCACAGACAGCCATTAACAGACGACGACGACGACGACGACGACGACCACGACGACGACGACGACCACGACCACGACGACCACCACCCCAATCAGTGAATAACACAACACCTCACAGAGAGGCAAGGGAACAGAAGATATTTAAAGGGAATTTAATAGGAATCAGCTGTGGTCAATATTCTGGGGACAAGGACTAATGGTATGTGAGGTGTTGCTGGCTGGGTGTTGACAGGGGCTGGTATGTGGGGCATAGCTGGCTGGCAGTTGACAGGGGCTGGTATGGGTGGTGTGGCTAACTAGATATTTTTGACAAGAATTTTAATATTTTGAACATGCTACCATAAAGGAGCCATTGGAGAACAATATGTTGCACGTAAAAAAAAGAACGAATGATGGATTTGGAAAGCAAAAATGCATACCACTGACGTAGGAGAACATGCCACACACAGAATTGTGGCCACTGTGCCATCTAAAAAATCCATCCATCCATCCATCCATCCATCCTCTAACTGCTCTTCCTCATCAGGGCCACAGGGGGCATGGATCTTATAAGGCTGGGCCACAGCCTGGACGAGATGCCAGTCCACCGCAGTGTAGATACAGGGTATACACTAACACATAATCATACTCTATGAGTAATTTAAATATACAAATTAGCCTACCTGCAAACTCCACACAGAAAGAGATAGCAGAAGCAGCTAAAAAATATACGCATAATAAAATTCTATTGCCAGTGTAATTATCAAATTTGCAGCAATTACAGTCTAATTATAAATGTTTTGCTGTATCTTATTAACTGATGGCTTTTTGATGTACAGATGAAAGTGTAATAAAAACCAGTTACAATGGATGTATCATTTCCATTATGCAGATGTATTCAGAATCCCAGGAGTGGCTAACAGTTACCCTTCTCTGAATGAGCTCAAGTTGCCCTGGATGATTTGATCGTTTCTGCTTTTGTCATGTTCTTGCCCAGGAAGACATCCTCATTAAATATCACAATAGAAAATGTGTTCTGAAGGCTGGAGTCCTCTCCTGTTTTATCCAAAGAAGGGAAAGGTGCTGCATGCCCCTTTATAATAGCTTGCTGTCTCTTTTTACTAGTCCCATATGGTTTTTCTTCTCACAAACAAGAGTGTGATTGGAAAATTTGATCTCAAGCATCATTTATCTTGTTTCAATCATGTAACTGGCTCAAGGTTTGGAAAGCAAATGAATTTTGATTGTTAATGCTGTCACAATGCTTAATGGGGCTTAGCAAGAATACATTTTTCTAAAGGTGCAAGTATCTACTTAATATCTTGTTTCACTTTTTTACATTCTTTTCAGAGGTTTTGAATCATTATTATATGACATCGGACTTAGTAACTTCGGGGATGGTTTTGGATGAATTGACTATTTGCCATTCAGTGGGTGAAACTGGGTTGTGAAATTCAAGACCATCATCTCTGAAGTTCACAATGCTACTATACGCAAAATTAAAGGTTCTCTGGCTAGAATGCCGATATTAGCTATGGCATTCTAAAAAATGTTTTAATTCTAATAGTTTCATTCTAAAAAAAAAATCACACTGCCCAGTCAAAAAAAAGTCACACACTTCAGTCTTTCATTTGACCATCTTTAGCCTTGATTAAGGAGCATTCGTCGTGGCATTGTTTGGATAAACTTATGCAATGTCTCAACATTTTTTTCATCCTAGATTTGCATTAATTTTTCATTTAATCTTGTATTGACAACAGGAAAGTCGAACCAATCCATAAAGTCTTCTCTACCACATCCCAAAGACATTCAATGGGGTTAAGATCAGGACTCTGTGGTGGCCAGTTCATATGTGAAAATGATTCTTCATTACTCCTTGAACCACAGTATTTTTGTCTTGGAATACACCCATGCTGTCAGGGAAGAAAAAATCCATTGATGGGATAACCTGGTCATTCAGTAGATTCAGGTACTCAGCTGATTTAATTTTATTGCTGCATAACTTTGCTGAGCCTAGACCAGACCGTTGGCTCTTAAGTACTGTATTTGCCTATTGAAATTGAAACGGTGACTTTTTTTTGGCCAGGTAATGTATAAGTAGCAAGTGAATATAAATTGTCATGTCATACATCGATGCATCCATTCCAAACTGCTTTATCTTATTCTGAGTTGGGGAACCTGGAACCTATCCCAGGCAGCCAAGGGCACAAGTTATATGTCATACATACATATGGTAATTTGTTTATTCAATCACTATAGCTAACAATAGGCATTGCTTTAGTGATTAATTGCCATTTGACATATTGTTTGTTATACATATTAGTTTAGTTCAATCTGTACTTTACTGGCAATGATCTATAAATTATTAAGGTTTACTCGTTAACTGAAGCCAACGAAACACAGGTGCATTTTGGAGTAGAAGAGTATATGCATTCTATACCACCTTAGCTGTTGGTCTCATTTATAAATGGCGTATGAAGGTCCAGCCATCAGGGTGAGCGGTTACAAGATGGACTGACGAACATTAAAATGTCAGTATTGTGCTGTCGACAGTGTTTAAACAAGGTTTAATTTCCAGCACCTGATTATTATATCGAAATTTTAAATGTTTGATTATTGTGTAATGTTGCTTGGTATTTTGGATCAATTAATCCTTTTTATTAGGGTTCAGGCAGTTCTGTCAGGGTTCAAGCACATTCCGTGCGGAACCCTATTGTTTTAGTCCTGATTTGTCAGGATTATTCTGCTTCTTCCCAGAAACGCAACGACCAGCCCAGATCGCAAGTCCCAGCAACCACAAATTTGGCCACAAGATGCCAATACCTACCCACAGATGTCAAAAAATGGGCATGTTGCCCTCGAAGGGGGCTCCACAGGCCACATTTTAGTGTTTCCGTAGCAATATGATTGTGACATCATGGGTTCTATTGAGTTCCTAACCAATCAAAATGCTTAAAATCTTTACTAATTTGCATAATTCAATGGCCAATTGAATGGAAATTCAGCAGTTTCAGCCCAGATTTGCAAAATTTGCCCAAAATTTGCCTTGCATACTAGTTCAAGGATTTCTGTCCAATCTGCGCAAATTTGGTATTGTTGTAATCAGCAGACCCAGCTGGTCAAAAATTATCCCAAAAATCCCACATATGGCCTGTAGTGTGGCTGCAGGCCATGCTCAAAATGTTTACCCCCCGGCCTATGGCAGTACTGCATGCATCAGTCCAATCTAACCAATCCAGCACTGCTTACGACAACCCACTAATCAACACTACTTGCGTTGGAGGCATAGCTTGTCAAAATATATCCCAAAAATTCTGTATGTGACATTTTGCATGTCCACAGGCCACACCCCAAGCGCCTATGCCTCCCAATTGCCTATGGATGCTTCACTGCTTATGCCAACACTGCTGCAGGCCACGTTCCAAGTGACTATGCCCCCCACTGTATGTTACAACCCATGCTACTCATTCCAGCACTGTCTGTCCAAAGGCCACTCCCCAAGAGCCTATGCTTCCAACTGCCTATGTCAGCACTACCTACTACTACATGCAAAGACAACAGTGACAGCATGGGCTAACCACACGTTACTGGAATGGCTATCATGGGTTGATGCAGACAGTGCTGGCATAGGCAGTGAAGCGTGCAGTGCTGGCGTAGGCAGCTGAGGGGCAATTGGTACATAGGATGCGCTTGAAACAAGCAATGCTGGCATAGACACTTGAGGGGCAATTAACACATGGGGTGTGGCTGAAGCAAGCAGTGTTGGCATAGACAGTGAAGCATGCACTGCTGGCATAAGCAGTTGGGGACTGGCTAAGCCAACACTATCTGCTTCAACCCAAAAAAATCAAACAAAACTCTTAGTGTTTTTTGATGGTCAAAACTGCTTTTGCTTTCTACTTTACGCAAGGATGTATGTTGTTCTTGTTGGTACTGTGTGGTTGAACATCCATAACCACTTGCGGTTATATTTATTGTTATAATTTATTGTGATTAGTATTGAAAGTTAATAGAATGTACCAATACACAAATCCTTACTTGCTTTAGCAATTTGATGTTTATATATTTGCATTAATTTTAATCCATTATTATTGAGACTTTTGTAGATAAATAAATGAACAAAACCTGTATCATGTTTTTCCTTGTTTTACTCTCCAATGTGTACGCACAACAGGTGGAATTACACACCTCGTCGCCGAGTATTCATAGTGACTATATATATATACACACACATATATACACGAATACATACACAATACAGACAATTTCTGTGGTACAACCGTTTTTCAATAAGGAAATTGCCTGTTATTACGTTAACAGTATGGTATACCGTAAAAGGAAAGGGGAAGATCTGTCTACCGTTTAATTTGCATGCAGTTCTGAAAAATAAATCTCAAATGTTTCTTAGGTAATGTATTGGGAAGTGAATCAGAAAGCCTGATCTGGCAACCATACCACCGCGGTTCAGTTGAAGCGCGCGACCTTCGAGGCACGCGGCGATGCAGCTGGAGGAAGTGGAAATTAGCCTGGCTGCACGTTAGCTAGCACGGCGGTGGAGATAAACTGTCTAGTTCATCTTAACGCGTTGTATCAATTTCTGGCGTGCCGTCGTACCGTAAGGAAACGACAAGTTTTATTCGTCACGTCGTATTTATTTTTTCTTGAAATTGATTACGAAGGTATGTTGTTGTAACGCTCTAATGAATGGTGGTGTAGCTACACACATCCGGGACATTTTTAGCCTGCTTAGCTACATGCAAACTTAGCTAACGTTAGTTAGAATCGAGATTATTTTAGCGTTAACACTAACAAGGCTGACATAATTGTTGGCTAAACACTAGATACATTTATAAGCAACTTGTTTTCAGTTATTTGCGGTACAGATTGTTGATTTTAACAAGATAACCGGAGCAAAGAGCGCTTACCTGACCGGACTAGTGATTGTTTCAGATGGAGATTGCTAACTGCATCTTCTGGTGTACCAAACTATGGGGAAAATGACAAATCACGTTGTTAATCCTTGTGTTGAATTTAGTCGAAATGCATATTTCAAGTACATCATCTCTTCAGGATGCAAGGAAACAGAGAAACACGACCTGAGGAACCGAATTTCGGTTCTGCCAGACCGCAGGCTCCGCTGTACCAGCAGAATAAAGGAGCGAACCGCAATGGACAGCATGCAGAAAACGCCAAACAGCCCAGTGCGAGTAAGTAGGCGATCCTACCGGGGAAACGCATCTTAGTCTGAGTGGATCTTATGTCGGTGTCTTTTGTTTCCATTTGCACACAGCGTTGACAATAGATCTGAAAACTTTCAAGAAGCCTGGAGAGAAGACGTATACCCAGCGGAGCAGGCTGTATGTTGGTAATTTACCAATGGGAGTGACTGAACAGGAGGTGGAGAATCTCTTCTCTAAGTATGGGAAACCAGCAGAGATATTCATTAATAAGGAAAGGGGGTTTGGATTCGTCAGGCTGGTGAGTGAATGTTCTGTAGCACCGTCTTAGCCCTGAGAGAACCCTGGATGTTCTTAACCAAAGTAATGGTTCATTCTCGCCCTCTGTAGGAGACCCGAACCTTGGCTGAGATTGCAAAGGCGGAGCTTGACGACACCAATTTTAAGGGCAGGCAGCTGCGTGTACGGTTTGCAACGCAGGGAGCTGCCCTCACGGTGAAGAACTTGCCCCAGTTTGTCTCCAATGACCTGCTGGAAGAGGCTTTCTCCATCTTCGGCCAGGTGGAGAGGGCCATCGTCATAGTGGATGACCGGGGGAGGCCCACGGGTAAAGGCATTGTGGAGTTCACTAGCAAAGCGCCAGCAAGAAAAGCCTTGGATCGTTGTGCAGAGGGTGCTTTCCTGTTAACCGCGTAAGTTCAGCACCAGCTCGTGGTTTCTATTTAAGTAAACTGTATGTTGAGGTGAATAAATGAACACATTAGCTGTGTTGCATTGTTTGGCTAGATTTAGGCCAAACTACTGACGTTTTAGTCTGAGGTGATATTTCCACCTTACAAAATGTGGTGATATAATGGGATATTGTTTTTTATTTTTATGAAGGTCTCCTAGGCCTATTACAGTGGAACCTATGGAGCAGTGTGATGAAGATGAAGGGCTACCCGAGAAGATCATTAACAAAAACCAGCAGTTTCACAAGTCAGTCTCATTGCTTCTCGTCACAGTCATTGTGTCCCGCCTGCTGCTCAGTTACAGTTTGATGACGGGAACGGAATGGCTGGTATTGATGCTCAGCTGCAGCGGATTTCAGCCTGCGGCGGCCCCTGGATTTTCCCGGGGGGACTGCCAAGCATTTATATTGCTGTGTTTGTAATACTGTCAGGTGGGGCAACGGTGGGCTGCGAAGGCCTCTGTGGTTGTCTGATTGGGAACCACTGGTCTACATGGATCTAAATAACTGTGTTTTGAATGAGGTTACTGAGTACTGATTTAAAATGATGATACAGCCAGTGTTATGACATTGTTGGTAAACACTTGAGTTTTGGCTGTAAGGAGATGCGACTGCTTGAATGAAATCCTCAGTGCGGCATAGATTGACGGCTTTGCACGGTGACTGCAGGGAACGGGAGCAGCCGCCACGCTTCGCCCAGCCCGGGACATTCGAGTATGAGTTCGCCCTGCGGTGGAAGGCCCTGCTGGACATGGAGAAGCAGCAGCAGGCACAGGTGGACAGGAACATCCGGGAGGCCAGGGAGAAGCTGGAGGCAGAGATGGTGGGCGCGCAGCATGAGCACCAGGTCATGCTGATGAGGCAGGGTGAGTGTGCCTCCTCCTGGCTGAACTTGGTTTTGCTGTTGACTTGTTGTTTTTAGGCCTGGTGGACTGTACTGTCAACAGGTTTAACATAACTTATTGTTAAGCATGAATTCTGATTGGAAGAAACTGAAAGCCTGCCTTCAGGAATTGAATCTCAGCATCCTGAAGGTGAGCTTTCAGGTTCTTCCAATCAGAATATAGGTTTTGCTACAGGATATGCTAAGCCCGTTTTCTGGAATTCCCCCCACATCTGTTTCATGGCAGAAGTCAAATGTGGCTTTTGAATGTGTTTACTCATCATGGTTGCGCGATGACTGGTTGTGAACATCAAGGGTCTTCAGCGAGTTGGTGGTATGGAGAACAGAAATCGAGGGTCTGCAGAAATGCATCAAACTGAAATCTCGCTATCAACATCCGATTTACTTAAGTAAAACCTTTTTTCAGGGATCCTCTTGCGTATTTGGTTACTTTTAGGATCGGGCATTAAGCTCTACCTCTGAGCAGCGGTTTTTTTGGTTTAAGATGGATTGAAAACCTCCTGTATTTATTATACAGTACAGGTAGTCATCAGCTTAAAACCACATTCGGTTCCGACAGACCGGTCGTAAGACGAACTGGACAGAAGACAGGCTGGAACATTCAGATGGTCAGGTGGCGCAGCGGTAGCTGCTTGGTCACCTTCATTTTTGTGTTGAGATCAATGGGTTTTCTTCTCTTCTTGGTAAGTCCAGGAGTAGACAAAGGCACTTTCCTCTTAGTGGACGTGTTTAGGGGTTTTGGAAAAAAATGCTAAATGTGGCAAAACCGCTGCAGGAAATAAACAGATCGCGCTGAATGATACCAACTAGAGATACAGCACTTGTACAGTAGTAGGAAGAAGAAAGCTGGTGTGGCGAAATCTGCTGTTTGCCCGTGAGATGCGGTAGCGGTCGTAAGTCGAATGGTCATAAGTTGATGACTACCTGTACACCTTTCACAAGTGATTGAATAAAGGCACTTACCTGAGCTTCAAGACCCCATAAAGCCCACCCAAGTGACCAGGATAAGTGATTGGAGGAAGGATGAGTGGAGAAAGGCTGGGGCTATTGGGAAATATGCTTCAGAAATTTTAGGATTTTTTAAGATGAATCTTGTATAATAAATGAACTGTTTTTTCCAGTACTACTACACTCTAAGTTGTATATAATATCTTAAACTTACTGAGCAATCAGATATACATTTTCTAGGGTGCTGGTTTTTGTATAACTAGAACTTGTTTCAAGCTTTCTATGTTTCGAATCCCTTTTACAGTCCTGTAACAATGCTGTCTGTTTCTTCATGGTTCTCTGTCTGCATCTGTGACAGTCTGTCTAAATGTCTGGCACAGTGAATTGTGCTTGCCTGAAATGCAGATGTGGTCAGGCCCATATAAGCTTGTGTTTTGATGCTGGTAGTATAGCATGGCTACTGTGGTAGAAGTGCATCCCTCCAAACTTTCACCTGCCTCCTGGTGAGCTGCCAGGGTTCATGGCAGCTGAGCTGCGCCGCCTTCTGTCCTCAGACCTGCTGCGGCGTCAGGAGGAGCTCAGGAGGATGGAGGAGAAACAGGAGCTGCAGAAACGCAAGCAGGCGGACATGCGGCAGGAGGAGGAGCGGCGGAGGAACGAGGAGATGGCGCGCAGGCAGCAGGAGGGCTTCCAGGGCTTCCCGGAAAACGTGAGGCGCCCGCTACCCAACCTCGAGGGTTTGCCATGGCAGACCTGCTACCACTGCAACTCAAGTTACAGCTGTAGTACCCAAAATGGCTAGTTTCTGGAAATCGTTTACTTTAGCCATTTCTTTTCAGTAAACTCTTTCATGGTTGTGGTGGCCCAGAGCTAGACAGTACACATTAACTCAGCGTACATGTTTTGTTTTAGCGGCTCTGTCCTCCAAGTTAAGCCAATACATCACAAGTATAGAGCTGGCAAGGAACCAACAATAAACCTGGCCTTTTTTCTGTTGCTATAGGTAAAGGTCATATTGGAGACGTGTTCTTTTCCACTCATAAGTTTAATGATGATTAGTAACTTTAAAAGAACTGGATTCAAACAGCAAAACACATTCTTAGGATGTGATTCATATTAACAGTTGGCTGGATGTAAGTGCCAGTGTCTTATTGATCTGCTAATTGGTGAATGTAGATTTATTTACTAGAGCAGTTGCCTTTAAGTACATGGCTCAGAAGATCAGTTGCTTTGCCCTCTCCCTGGTCATTGTATTGGGAGGCTCATTCCCTGTGCTTCATGGCAGCTTTGATCTGTGCAGCATTCACACATGCATTGGGCTAATGAATCTGTTTAATTCCCCCAGAGGCAGCAGGATATGAGGATGCACATTGCAGGTGAGCAGATCTGCCAATTCTAAGTACTTCAGTCATTTGACTTCAGCTTCTGATTTATTTTCATGTGAATCTTTACAATGCGGAATCCCCCCTCCCCCAGGTCCAGGAATGGGAATGAATCGGAGCGCAATAGGAGGAAACCCTTTAAATACTGGACCTCAGAGCATGCCAGTTGATACCAAACCCTTAATGGTAACGTCACATTTACGTTGCAGTGTGAAATAGTCACTTATTTTGAAGGAAAAAAAAAAACCTTTAGCATCCTTTTCAAACAACATGTTCAAGTACATGTTCATTGTCTGAATTGTAGCCAGTCGCAGCTTCGTTGATCCGTATTGGATCGTTGATGAGTTGAAGCATTAAATCATTATGGTTAACTAGTTTTGCAGACTTTCTCAACTACTGGGCTGTTGGCGCCCTCTAGTGGTCCAAAGATTTATACTCGGGTAAATAGATGGGCCCGATGTTGAAAAGGTGAAGCCCTGCTGTAGCCCATGTATCTGAGTATGTCACTTGAAAGAGGTGTATATAACACCCTATCTGTGCACCCCACCTGTATAGTAGCAATTTCTATATTGGCAGGTTAGTAGTCCCCCCCCCCCCCAGATTATCAAGCATGTATTTACACATCTATTGTATTTTGAATATAAGAACAGAGCAGTCAGATGTAATTTGTTTGTGTGGTTGTTACCTTTTTCTGCTTGTAGCTTCCATTGATTCCCTGTACCTGTTATGTGTGTCACAGCACAACAACTTCCCCATGGACGGGGCAGGGAACAGCGCCTTGCCGGGGGGTGTACTGGGGGCCATGCCGGGGGCCATGCCAGGGACCATGCCGGGGGCCATGCCTGGCTTTCCCAGAGGCACTCCTGGACCAACAGACTTCAAGCGCCCCAGATTTTAAAAATTACTCCCTGTTCGTAATTTTAAAAATTATTTTTATACATCTTTTTATATAGTCTGCAGTTTTTCTTTGGTAATGTCTTTTCTGTCCTTTTGAACTATCATACATTGGTACATTGGGTGTTTTTTTTTTTTTTAGCTTAGTTTAAACCTAACCTTTTTTTTGACTGTAATACTTTTGTAAATCTGAGTAGTGCACCCCCAATGTCCCATATTCAGCTGACCCCCGCTCCCCCAAATAAGAATAAAATTGCCTGACTAGTATGTTAAATGTAAACCCTGTATTTCCCAGTGTACACACTAGATGGTTGTAGTGATTTGCTAATACCACAACATGAGTTGTTTTAGAAAATGAAATAAAAGTGAATTTCCAGAGTTTAACTTAGGTGTGGTAAGCCATGTGTGCACATCAGTAATAAGTTTCTAAATTTGGCTCGATTGGGCTTGTAGAAAATACTTTTGGTGTAAACCATATCAAAGTATCTAAAATGCAAAAAATTTTTTAGATGAAAACGATTTACTTGATTTATACCTTATGGGAATATTTGTGGCCGTGCAGGAATCTGTACCTACGTTCAGATGGTTACCAGTTTGAATCCCAAAGCTGGCAGAGCTGTTGTACCCCTGTTTGGCCCTTGAGCCAAAGCCTTAATCTGGAAAAGTGCTTCGCTGGTGCCAGATAAACGGTGAACCCTACACTATGAATGGACCGCAAGCTTCTCTCATCTATATGTGTTTCTGGATAGTAAGACGGGACATGTGAACACAATGCCTTTGTGTCCATATTCAAATAACTAGTATCATTTTTTCTTTCAAGCATGCTACTGAACAGTATCAAACCAAACAATATTAACATACAAGTTAATTGGTTATGCTATGCCTTAGAATAAATTCCACTGTTAAGTATTGTGGCGTTTTGCTGTTTGCCAGACCTGGTGATCCATGTCATCCCAGTGTGATTTGATAATGTTCCAACAAGCATCTTGTGATGTTATTGAATACTTGGTATTCTCAGCCTTCAAATGTCACCATAGATATTCAATGGCCTTGAGGTCTTGTAACTGTGGAGGAAAGTCCATGATAGTCATTATTCTACTGCAGTGAATCCTTCTCCACAAAGATCCAAACCAGAGGGTGTAGCATGTCTATGAAGAATGAAGTGATACTTCTTTGTCAGTGCAGTTGATTAGTGGTGCCAGTGCCCAACTCCAGAGCAGGCAAAACACCCCCAAGCCTAAATATTTCCACCACTATGTTTATTTTGATACATAGTGGTACTCTCATATTTCCTTATATAAACCCTTCTGTTACTGCCATAAATTTTAAACTTCAATTCATGAGTAAATAGGACTTGCTTCCAGTGATCCATTGTGAAATGCCCATGCGAATTGACATTGTTTCCCTGCCTGAGAAGTGGCTTACAGACTGCTGTATGCATTAAATCCACTAGTAGCTTGCCGCCTTCTATTTTCCTGACTGGACTGTCTTGGTTATTCAGGAAATCCTGTTTCTATGTTGAAGTCACTGTTGTCTCTCAGTGGACGAAGTTTTATATAGTGGTTTCCTGATGGGGGTTTGATACAACTGAGCCTGTTTCTAACAAGTATTTGAGTGCTGTGTTAGAAACATTCAGTCTAGCCATGATTTGGTTAGGGTAACTATTTGACTTGATTAACTTAAACAAGCCTCTGATGAGTAGATCATATTCACCTGAGTGTCATTTTGAAGGGATAGTATGCTAGGAAATCTCACCTTTTGTGCGATGGAGTTAACGTGGTCAGTGTCACTAATTTGTTTAGATTTGATGAGTGATGTAGAAATAGAGCATAATTATAAAGATTTTACATTGTAACTTTGTATTAATTTTTTCACAGTCCAAAAGCTTTGGTTCCCCTTCAAAGTACTCTTTCAGCAAGCAGGGCTTTGATGCCATAAAATTTCAAACTTACATGTCATATATCTAGTATATCTTAAATTTTGTTATAATGGTTTTGATGAGAAATATTGTTATATAAAAACATGATTAAATGAATGAACGCGTTTTAACCGTTACGAACCTGCTGTGTACTTCACGATTAGTACGTCCTGAGCAAAATAGTTGTAAATAATTTGACATTACAATACTGTTCACACGGTGGCGCAATTACCAAGCCTTAAGACACTGTTCCTGTTCTTGATAAAAGACGAATGAGGACTTTCGTTCCAGCCTCCAGGGATGATCGATGATTCAAAATAATCCTAACTCTACCTTATATTTACGTAAAATGAAATAAGAATTTAGGTAAAACAGTCAAGTGCCAATTTTATATTTATGTATACATAATCAAACTTTGCTTTGTGTCCTAAGCTGCCAGGGATAGGTTCCATGCGCATAGGATAAAGTGGTTTGGGAAATGGACTATCAAATATATTCAATATGCATATAAATACGTATATTTCTCAGAGTTGTCCGGAGCCTATCCAAGGAAGCATAGGGCACAGGGCAGGAGTACAGCCTGGATGGGATGCCATGCCATCACAGGGCACATGCATGCACACAGTCATGCGCTACGGGCAATTTAAGGACTCCAATTAGCCTAAATCGCATGTCTTTGGACTGCGCGAGCGCGGGGAGAACATGCAAACAACCCTGGAGCTGGAAAGGCAACAATACTAACCAGCGATCCAGAGTTCCTCCAAAATGAAGATGATAAAAATCTAAATTATAACACACATCACGATGCAATTAATTAAACGTCCGTGTATAACTTTGTCGTAGTCTTTCAAGCTGTTCTCCGTCAACGTATACGTAAACAAATCTACAATAAATCATAAAACTGTTGGGCTAGTGTATCCATTTTACCTGCTAAATTAGGGAATAATTACGACTTACACTACTCGTACATACCTCCTGAAACGGTCCACCTTGGCTGTGCGGTGTCGTGCAAAGTCAGCTTTGCGCATTTTGAATGCACATGTTGGAAAGAAACGGAGATTATTTCAGATTTGCCTTAAATATCATCCCACGTGCACCTCATACATCGGCAAAATAAAACATGCACCATCCTCACTGAGAGCCCGAGTACAGTAGATACACCTGTACATGCTGTGTTCAGTGCCTTTGGGCGCCACATTCCTCCACAGGACACCCTCATGTGTTTTTTTTCCCCTCGTTCTCCAGATGTAGAAATGACCACCCACGAATGCCTGCGTATCAGAGGAGGCACTGTTGAGAGAAGCTTGACCGATTTCTCTGGTCATAATAAACATCGCAACCAGTGACTTACCACACCGTACGTTTCCGTTCAGGCACAAATCACCCGTTACCGAGAAGAGTGCGAACGGAATGCAAGGGCAGAAAAGCCGCAAATAACAACCACGGATCTGGGTGATATAAATATGGCAATACAGTGACATTAAAATAAAAACCAAGCTAAGTTAAAACTCGCCGGAATAGCGCGCGAAGTCCTGCTGTGACTTCATCATTTGCCTTAATGACTAAAGTTACGGGCTTTAAGGTTCATTCGGGCAGCTCGTTGAATATATGCATTTTGCCTGAGAAGGTCTTGCATGTTTTCGGTATGGAGTTTGAGGTCAGCGGTCCGAATAAAAGCAGCCTGGCGGTGCAGAGCTCCTCGACGGGTGTGACGACGGCGCTGGCCAGCGTGCTGATATTCACCATAGTCGTCGACGTTCTCGGCAACTTTCTCGTCATTTTAACCATATTTAGGAACAAGAAGCTCAGGAATGCGGGTGAGGCGACTACGACAGCTATTTCGTTATTTCACCTGTGACATGTTGGTCTTAATTATCCGTTGGTAAAAGTGACAGTGGTGCGAATGGGACAAGGTAACGTGACTGTGTTTGTCATTATAAACCGCTTCTACCTTGGAGTATTCCCCAAATTATTTTAATTTGCAGTAGTATATTTCAATCAGGATATTTTCAAAGGTAACTTTGTCTAATAAAACGTACTAAACTTGCACAAAAGAATATTTCATCTTTATAGGTTTTCACAAACTTAGCTTTGCGTTAAACAATACTATCAAAGCTCCTGGAATTTGGCTGTGACACCACGACCGTGTAGTATTGAGTCATACTCAACGGAATCCCTTATGAAATACTGAGCATCTGTGTAGAGTATTGCCTCCTCTCAGGAATGGGATTTTTAATATATTTTCTCCAGTATATGCTCCCTAGCATTTCTCTCGGATCCTCGACAAATTCGCTCTGCTGGAGTCTCTCCTGTGAGTTGCTTTGGTGTCACAAACTCTTGCAACTGATGTTAATAGAACTTGTAGTGTAAGGACCACTTCTCTAAGCTTCTGTCATTGCGACTTATTTAAGCGTTTGAACGGATAAAATTGAGGTACCAGTAAATGTTTTGAAATTTTAAAATATTTGACAGTAATCTGAAATATAAATATTTATTTTATTGTATTACTCCTCATTAGTATCCTGTTGCATTCGGGATATTTTCTTTACATGATAAAGTTTGCTCAAGAAACACAAAATAGCACACACACACACACACACACACACACACACACACACACACACACACACACACACACACACACACAACTTGTGTATGTCTTAGACAGGCAAAGACAATGTTTGACTTCGGTTCCCTCATCTGTCCTGAAGAGCACGTCAGCCATTCCATGTGTTTGTAAAATTTCACAGCTTAATTAGTTAATTATCTTTATGAGTTATTGATTAGCCAAACAAGGTGTTCTCATAGTTGATTTTGACATGGGTATATAGGTAACATAGGGTGACTTGAGGAGATGTTTTGAAAAATGTAAACTGACCCACTTTAACAGGTTTAATGTCACAGTTTTACACCAAGATCAACATAATTTAAACAATTACATGATAGCTTACCATAGCAAATATGTAATTAATCCATAATTTGAAAATCACATATTACTGGACATATTACATATTACACTCTGATTACTGGACTGCAACCTGCAAGGCTGTGCTGTCCCTCAGACGGATACAAGACTTGCTCTTTTGTATCTATTGTTCTAATTCGTATTCATTAATTTGTCCTGCCCGGTGCTGGCCTGAGG
>JAACJT020000002.1:1462615-1501681 GCA_009936485.2 Gymnarchus niloticus | reverse complement strand
CCTTGCCACTGTCGCCTTTGGCTTACTCTCTGGGGACTGTGGGCCCAGGACTATGTAAAGCGCTTTGTGACCATGCTTTGTGTTAGAAGCGCTATATAAATAAAATTGAATTGAATTGAAAATATTAGATTCAGTTTCACTGTCACAAACAGTTACAAGGTAACAAACAATACATGAAAGTAAGTATATATTTTTAAACCTCTCTCAGCAAACTGACAAATTAAATAATCTTTAATAATCCAGGTGTATGCTAGGCTCTGGATTTTGTAAAAATGTTTAACCAAATACCATTTGTATTCATAGCTGAACACTCTGAGTATAAGAATTGCTATAGTGATGAACAAAGATGATATCTCTGAATGTCTCCACTCCCAAAGGACTAAAGCTTCTGGGAGCCAGTATTTATTTTTATACTCAGACCTTTCAAAGCAATCCACATGCAATGTTGTGTTGAATATATGCCTTTAAATTCCTACACACACTGTCTCCTACTGTTTCTTCTGCTACCTTCTCCTAAAGCAGAATTAGATTTTTCAGTCCTATGTTAAGAAAGCTATTTGAGCAGTCTGTGTGGAAAGCAGTTTTGACATTGAGTCAACCTTTTCTGACAGCAGTATTGTGAAGTTTGCGATTCAAACGAAAATGAGATCTTCATTTTTAAGAATGAATAAGATTGATACTGAGTTCCTGAATTTTGATATCAAGTTTTTTTGAATGCTGTATCAACCTTGTGAAATTTGGTTTCAACAAATAAAATACAGTAATGAGCTTTTAAAATTTGATACTGAGCCTTTGACATTTTTGAATTTTGATATCAAAGGTTTGACTTTTGATACAGAAGGTGCTCTTACCTTTACATAGCGTATGTGGAATGGTTTTTTTATTTCATATCTTTCATTGTCATGCCCACACCAAGCCAGTCGCACCCAACTCCTGACACAAGCCAGCCATGCCCAGCTTACTCTTGTTCCATATCACCTGAATATTGAACCCAGCTGTGTACCATTGAGCAAGTCTTTAAGTGACTTCTAGTTTCCTTGCCTTACTGTGAGGTGTTGTGTTTTTTGAGCCTTACAGAGTGGTTGCGGCTCTGTGCCTGTGCCTGATCTTTGCTAGTTCTTGGGTTTTGTCTCTTTTTTTTTTTTTTTTTTTTATCTTTGTCGTGCTCATTGCCTGGTTCTGGATTTTGACTATTTTTGCCCGTGACCATGACTAGGTCTTTGGAAACCCCTCTGATTTTGGAAATTCTGTCTGTTCTGGTTTTGACCCTGCCTGTTTTGACCCTGATTAAAGAGCCCTACTCTACACTTCGGTCCTCTCCGTGTATTCGTTACATCTGTACTGAGGTACGTGAAGGCTATTCCAGATGCATGGCAAAGGAAGCCATTCCTGTTTAACAACTTAACTTTTATGATCCCTTCTATAAGAAATAAAAATGAATATGATGTCATAGAAGATTTACATATTGTCAGTATTGTTGGAAGACATTGAACCAAATGAACAGTTGGTCAGAAAGCAGTTGTGGTTGCTGACATGTTGCAAAAAAAAATCACTCCAGTCGATTGGAACATATGCAGGACTAAATGATACAATTGTACGCAGTAAAATTAGCATCTATTAAACCTGTCCAGCATCAACAAACCAACTCAGAATTCTTAAGAACCACCATAAATAAAACAGTAGGTTCAGTGTATGTTTAGACCCATGCAGTTTTGGTAGGTGGCACCACTGTGTGATAAAAGGTTGTAATACTTTTGTTAAAACCTGTCAGTGGTAACATGAATCCTACAGGACCTTGGGCAGACGGGCTGTTGCACTGAAATATTAAACATTAACACTCAGGAGTGGAGATTGCTGTTAGGATCAGCCGTAGTCTGCACTGTGCCCCCCCATAGGCAACCACAGAACAAATTACTGTGTCTATCAGCTGATCTTCGGTGCTCATAGCCTAAAGGAAATTTCATAGCAGCACCATTAATTGAATTAAACAAATAGGTTCTCTGTCCATCTACCAATCTTTCAATGATTTATTAAGTACAAGCTCGTAGGGGGTGGGGGGTTGATGACCATCCCAGAGAGCATAGGGCACAAGGCTGGGGTACACCCTGGATGGTCAATTATGATGTAGTTTTTGCTTCATAGAAATCTTTGCATAACAATACAACGCTTACTGGGTGAACGATTGCATTTATATCTGAACTTGAAGATGTGGGCAGGTCAGGATTGAGATTCAAAGCATAAAACGTCAGTGTGTGTTTTGGCTCCACCATTCAGCCTGGAGTGTTCTGTGTGTGCTGAGGTGTTAGCACATTACACTCATTCCAGCTCCCTGGTCAAGTGAAACGAACCATCATTGGAATGAAGCTAAAGAATGTTCGATACTCTTTTCACCTTAATTGACTAATATATTCCAGAGTTTTATCTGTTAAGTTTAAACCACAGGGACCACAAGAGTGGGTGGATTTATAACTTTAGCTAAGTCATTAATTTGTCTGCCTTGTAAGTCCAACAAAAATCATCACAGCAGCCAATGACCTTCCTGAACACAACAGATCTTAATGACCACTGTGACTCTTTTCACGAAGCAGAGCTATGGTAGTAATTCTAACATTTTACAACTATTGTACCTTTGGATTTGCTGATGAAAACAAGAGATCTCCCCTTAGCACAAGTGTTCATATGGTCCTTATGAACATTTCAGCTATCAATTTGTACCATCGCCGAATTACTTTGATGTTAAGCAAATATCTCAGAAGAAGATAGTTATATAAAGGCACTGTCTTTAAATGAATTTTTGGCCCTTTGTTAATGATTGAATAAAAAATGTCATTAATGGATGCTTCTTAAGGAGCAGTCAATTTACAGCAAAATTATTAAAGTATCATGGTATATTACGTACTGAGTTGTGTGATAGAACATACGATATTAGCTGAAAATTCACATCTGATCTTCAGTGAACCTTTTTGTACATACAGTGTATTTGCCCCTGCAGACAGCTTTCAAGTGAATTTCACCTCCAGAGAAATATTTTTGATTAACTTAGAACATATTGGGTTGCATGATTTGGAAAGGGGAAGTCTTACAGACAACCACATATCGACACTCCAGGTGGGTTTGGTTTGAGTCCTGCAGCCGTAAATAACGAGCTTAGACTCACTTCTTAAATTTTAATCAGAGAGCATGTCTAAATTACCACCAGATGCTCCAAATATTATCTGTCTTCCACTTATAAAGTTTACACTTGAGACATGTTTTTAACCATTGCTCACCTTATTTGTATTTTATTTTCTCAGTCAGTAGTACGCTGTTGTTTAAAGTATTCTGTGAGTAAATCACACAAGTGTGTCTGGCTTAGGGGTAATCAGGCCAGAGTAACTGGAACACCAGTTCAATAACTGAAACTCTTAAGAAACTCATGGAAAAACAGTCCATTTGCAATAAAATAAATAAATCTTCTATTTACTTCCATTTCCATTCCTCAGATTTTCCTGATATGAGTGTGAATTTATCAGACAGTCAGGTGAAACTGTTTGGATGCCTGGGTGCATGCTCTTCACAGTAATTAACATTCAGTTAATATGCATAAAGTTGATGAACATAGGTATTATAACTGTATATGGGTGCAAACCATAGCAACAGATAAGGACAGAGGTGATCGGTGAGCATGGCTGCACCAGTGCCTCCGTCTCGACTTGGTGAGATGATTTGTGCTGAAGAGCCATAACATTGTCATTTACTCCAGTGCTGATGTGTATTTTTCTAAGACCAACACACATTAGTCACTGTCAAATTCTACTTTTCATGAAAATTAGCAAGCGGCCTTTGAATCATTATGATGTGTAAGTGGAACCCTATCTTTCACTGGTGAGAATGGTTGTAAATTTTACATGAGCTATCCAAACAATTCTAAACTATGGGGTAAACTGGTCTTAAATGTTTTTCATTGATATAATTTTTTCTCGGAGTGGAAGTCAGTTTGCTTTTGAGCCACATTTTGGCATTTTCCATTTGATTTTTCCATCTTTTAGCTGATATTAGCAGTATATTTTAATGTATTGTGCATTTTTATTCAAAGACACGCATTTGTCCTACCATACTCTTCACACCCGAGATGTTTAGTATATACAGCTCAAAAAGCACAAAAAATAGACTTTTAAGGCTTTTCTATGAATACTCAGCCACATCCTTCATCGGGATAACTATTAGGATGGTGGACTGATGAAAATAAATGATGGTAAAAACTATCACACCTTTCTTTATCAAGAATCAGGGATTTTTTTTGTCATTGTGCACGTGTTGTCACATTAATGATTGTGGGGCTGTTTCTGTTGATTTAGTCGTGGAACCAGGGGTGTAGATTTGGCTTGAAAGCTGGCACCAACAGAAACAATTACTTCAAGTGTACATGTATAAAAGTTAGGGTTGAGATATTTTTGACTTTCCTGAAAGTTGGTCTGGACATATCCATATGTACCATATGTATGTAAGTAGAGTACATCTGTTCATAGAACACACGGATGTGTACACACAAATGGACAAGAGGAATACAAATGCACTGTTACAGGAAATACAGTATATACATTTGAGGCTCAAGTACTAGACAATAGGTTAACAGACAAGAAATTACTACCAGCAAGGTACAGCTATTGTGTAGACACAAGTGTTGCGCTAAACAGGAGACTCAGTGTTAATACGCCACATGATGTTGGAGGGCCCTGCAACTGCAGTTATGAAAATCAGTTAAGGGGGCATTGGGGGCGTGAATGGTAATGTACCATGGCGGGAGGGTAGGCCGCTAGAGACGGCTGCTAGGCTTCAGTTTGACAGTCGCTCTGTGGAAGACTCCCTTCTTGAATCTGCTTGGCTGGGTGTGTATGGTCCTAAATCTTTTACCAAACGGCAGAATGGTGAACAGACCATAGCTGGGCTGTCGGGTGTCGAGTCAAAGTTCCCTCTGGTTACTCCCAGCCAGGACATGCTTTGCCTCCCTTGAGTATTGAGCACATTTGGTAGCTTGTTTACTAATTAGGAGGCACATAAGGAGCTTGTGGTGTTCTTGTTTCCTTGTGAGCTCGCTGTACTGAAAGTGACTTTTTAAGCCTTGAATTTGCCTAAAGCGATGATCTTTTGTGTGGTATGTTGATGCTGTTTTTTGGATTGCTGGATTGGATTTGGAACTTCTACAACAACAGCAATATAATTATTATTAATAATAAAATTATTAGACTATATCAAGTGATTATTAATATTGATCTTTTAATTGACTAGATGACTAGGATCTGCAAGCACACACATCTATAATGCATACAGGGAACAGTAATAATAATAATAATAATAATGGTAATAATAATAAGAAATATTATTTTTATGATTATTATTACTATTAGTGGTAGTAGTAGAAGCCTAGTAGCCTAGATGTAATATCGGCCAATGGTGTTTTAATTTTTTAATATCTGTATCAGTGTGTATTTTTTCCTAAACTTTTTTGGCTACGCTAAGGTGATGTTACGGTTAAACCTTAGATGAAATATAAAGCATGTGACACAGAAAAACGGAAATTAAACTGCGGAATCCAATCAGGACGCGTGGATAACTGCGCCCACTCTGATGAAGCTGAAAGTAGCATTTCGATCAGCCATACTGGTGATGATGTGACGCAGCTTTACTTCACCCCTCATCATGAGAGCTCTTCATCAGCCTTTGTCTCGTGATTTTTATCCCAGTTGAGGTAGCCCACATGCCGGGCTAATTCGGTTATAAACGTGCACTCAGCGGGAGACGTTCTTGTTATCTGTAGAACACACACGTAGCTTGAAATGAAGCTCACATGAAGAGTTTTTGTGTGTGTTGAATAACCAACTCTTCACCAGATACTGGAAGGATGGTTTGAAGTGGAATTTTCCTGTGAATATCACCTGTGAAATGAGAGCAGGCCATTGACTGACTGTACAAGAGCTTTCAATTACAAATAAATCTTTAATGAAAGAAATAGCTCTTTTTTGACTACTCTCAGTGAGAAGACGGTTACGCCACTGTGACCAGTGTTGATCACCAGTGTGTACCCCTGGTGAATGTTTGCAGAGTAAATCCATGGCTGGAATCCTTTACAGAGACAGGATCTACTTCTTCATCCTGACTCATTATGCCTACATTCTTGTTCTCTTAAGTATTGCTGATACTAATGTTTTAGGAATGTTTTTTCAATGTTCTTTCAATTATGCCTCTTTCCTGATTAGAAAGTGCTGGGGGGTGGGCAATCTAGACCTTATTATAAAAGCCTAAATTTTACCTCAGATTTATCAAAAAGCTGAACTTCTGAGACAACTAACTCCGCATTAGTTAGACCAGTCCGATATATATCTATATGCCCCCTGAAAAGCTATCTATGTTCTCTCCTCTTAGCCTGACCAATGACTCAGGAATAAGCTTGTGGAGAGCATCTATATTTTAAAAACCTCATTCACAGTGTGTAATATAGCACTGTCTTTTGATACTGCTGTGATCATGGGTAATACAAGCCCTCATTGGCCAGTATAACTGTCCCTTTAAAAAATTACATATGTATTTGGAGTGAGAAGTGAGTGGATTTGATTGGCTAAAGAATAAGGATATTAAAAGTGTGTTGTCTGATATCTAACCTCCACCAGTGATGTGTGATTGTTTGCAGCTCTGTAGACTTTGAGGTTACATTTCAAACAGAGCTTGATTTAAACCTGAGATTCTAACTAAACCAATTTCCTATTTTCATTTGTTCACTATGAACCAGAGGTTGAGTCCAGTTTGCACTGTATAAGCTTAGTGTCTGCTAGTGGCTGTAGAAGCCATATACTCAGTGACCTCTTCAAAGCTCCGGCACGGTTTTTGGATTACAATCCCAGTGGCCACGTTTTACAGTTGGATGTTGTCAGTAAAACAATGGCCATTAGTAGCCACTGGCGGTGTAACAAAGGCTTCCACTGAGGCTAAGGAGTGCATCGAACTATCAACTCTTTAACTGCAGGTTTATCACGTCTGACTGAATGGATAAGGCACTCAATAAACAATATCAAACATAGAGATGACACAATCTAAGATGCAATTTTATATACACACTGAAGTGTGTACTACGAAACAAGTTACTATTATAACTATTATTTTTTATATTTTTTTATTTTTATTTTTTATATTTTTTTATATTATTATTATATAAATTACTATTACTATTATAAGTCACTAGTGTGAAGGGACGGTAAAAAAATTCTTTCCTACCAGAACTGGCAGAACTTTAAAATGAATGACAGCGTGCTCAGTGCCTTAGGAGTGTAATGGAGCAGGGTTACAAAGACCTGTAGCCCGTCATGACACTGCAGGATTTTAACACACAGGAAGGTCTGCTTTCTGATCAACTGTCATCTGGCAGGGGCACCGTCAAACTTTCACTGTGCTGTTTAATACGGCCCAATGAAAGAGGTCTACATGGTGTCATTTTGATGAAAAAGTTTAATTTTATCATTAAAGTTTTCCCCTTTTGCACTCAGCCATTCATGCTATAGAAGGTCAGGGTGAGCCTGGTTCTACCCCTAAACCACGTTGGATGACGCAGGGGAACAGCCTGGATGGGGTGGTGGTCCATGTCTGAACACATGCTCGCATGCATGATTGCAATCTGAGAAAAGTTCACGTTTTTGTTTTTTTTGGAAACAACCAGAGTATGTATTCAATAAACGGAAATAAAACACTAAGCTCTATGAATAGGGGGAAAGTTGTTCTGAATGCAAATGAAGCATTTCTTTAAATGGTCTGGAAAACCCATTATCACCTATGGTCTAATTACCCCTCTCCAGCACAAAAACAGAAATAGCACAGAGCTGCTGCCCACACCATCGCAGCTCCTCATCTCTTTAGCTATCAGTTTGCAATTAGGACCATATTCAGAAGAGGCAATTTAGAGTAAATCCTAGTGTTTAGGGTTAACTGTCTGGAAAGGATACACGACCTTGTCATTTCAAGAGGAATATAATAGTCGTGGCAGCAAGGTGATGTTACGCATTTTCTTGTTGTGTTGTCCTAAACAGTACAACAGCTTTTGTACCAAGGTTTCTCTCATCCTGTTTAACGGAGCCCTGTGTGACATCAATGGCTTCCTGCCCCCGGTCTAAAGTAACACTTTCAGAGTGTATGGGAAGTGAGGACGTGATTCTGGTGTTCTAATGCATATACAGTATCTGCTATGTGTATATGTTATATATTAGCAGAGTTCTACCACACTGTCACTGTGCCACTGACAATAAAGACTTGAACCTTGAATCTTATTTGTGTTAGAGGAGATATACTGTAAGGTACATATTTTTTTCTAAAATGAGTACATTTATGAATACAAAGAAGTCTGTGATTTGTTATGATTTTGTTACAAGTAAAACAGAAAACCCCGTAATAGTGGAAATATATCGTGTATTTGCAATTAAATATAATACAAATACATTTAATTGCAACTTATTTATAGTGCTGCTTTCTTGGTGAGAGGCTTTCTGGGTCCCTCGCATTTTAAAGAAATCACAGTTCAGCATAATGTCCTCATTATTTGGGGCATTGGTGGCATTTGGGGCACCGCTCACTGACTGCTGCGAGATGCAAAATGGCTTGTTCTGTGTCTCGTCAAATGGCAAAAATGCATCTGAAATTTCATTTAAGCGTAATCAGTTTGGACACCCCCCCACCCCCCACCCCCCACAGTTTTTGCCTGATAATAGCTGGCTTGGTTATTTTTACGTTCTGCTGGAAACATTTAGCCATTTAAATAGCCTTGTCTAGTCCTCTGCTCGGGGAAATTAATGTCACAGTTAGTGGAGGCTGGCATTCACATCACAAAACTGTCTCTTTGTTCCCCTGGCAAGGACCGTGATTAGGAAGCGGGGGAAAAGCAGCATTTTTGTAATCCCACTGGCTGCGTCACCCGTTTCAGTTGTTCGCTTTCATGTGTAAAATGTGTGTTTTATCTTTATTACTGCTGTGCTGCTTTTGTGCCACCTGCATGTGGGCAGCATCTTCTGTGGAATGTAATGCCTCTGTTTATCCTGTATAACTTCTCAGAAGCGCTGGTTTAATGATGTGTTATAAAGGGTGTTTCATAAACGGGTTATACATTTTGGGAAGGGAAACAACCTATCGATATGTAGGCATATTATATATGTACTTTTATATGCATACAGACTAGCATACTGTCCAAGGTATCCCTTGTCCTGTGCCCTTCGCTTCCTTGGGGAGGCCCCTGACTTGCTACATCAGGTACTGGATAGGTGATTATGGAAAGTGGGTGGATGTACATGCATATGAGTGGAGGTTCTATGTAAATGTGTAGGCACTAAGCTCCAGTCTTCCTGTAGCTACCTGTTTAACCCCAGCCAGCTGACTTTGTAGCTGTCAGTATTGAGCATCTCTTTCATTTTCTTCAAAGCTGTCTGCTCCCTGTGCTGTTACCTCGGGGTCTGTCTGACTTAAAGGGGGACATCGCAAGCATGGTGCTTCCGTCACGGCTGTCACTCCAGCGTGTTATTTAAAAGGAAATTTATGACACTCCAACTTGAAGTTCAAGGCAGCAAATTGGAGAAGTACGTAGGTGGAAATACTCACACGGGCGCCGACTCAAGGCTCTTCCAGTGTCTGTATGGCGAAGTGGCAGAGATGAGAATTTATGTCTCATTGAAGTCTCCTATGAAAATTCATGAGGGAAGTTTTCAGACCACCCCCTTTAAATTAAAACCATGGCAAATTTGGTTTTAATTTAAAAGGAAAGAATCCCAGCTATAATCTTTTGTCTCATGGTAGCTGCTTACAGAATCATTCCTTCGTTCAGTCTCCTCATGTTCTCCCAGTATATGATGTCCTAATGGTGCTTATGAGAATTTCATCCCAGCAGGCAGGTCCAGTAAATCCATCTAGATGCCAAGACACAGTGTCCCATGTCTGCACCAGCTGTTTCAACACAGAAGCGTTGAAATGTGCTCCCTCTTTTGAGAACACCTCTTAATGTGCTGAATTTACACTTTTCCTCAACTTAAATGCCTCTAATGATCATTTTGACAGTCTATGTAACTGAAAAAAGCCATTGTTCCCAGGAAGTGTGCACTCAGAGTAGGTTTGTGAGTTGAGAGGAGGATAGAGGTTAAAACAGAAGAACAATGCTGAACAAACCAGGTACAGATGTTAGCGTGTGTCATGAGAAACTTGTGGGTATGACAACTTTTTGAACAAGCTGACAGTGCTGGATGGGGTGGGGCTTGCTGTGTGTAAATTACCAGCCGTTCCTGGAACAGCATATTTTATTGGTGTGTTAAGTGATGCATGGATGAACAGAATTAATCAAGAACAACAGAATTAAGATCATCAGAGTAGTCCACTGTCATTTGTAGTATAGAATATGTTGTCTCCTCTTGTGTATCCAGTCATAGTCACTACCTAATTATTTTTATAAAAATACATCCCTTCATTGTTTATGTAGTCATTATTAATGGCAGTCATCATTTTGATTGCTCATGGACAGTTAAAGAATGGCGTTGGAGATGGTACATTGCTGGTTCTGATGGACAAGTGTCACTGGTAACCTGACAATATTGTCAATGGGCAAGGTATCGACATTAATTTGAGGTTAAAAGTTATTGGTAGTTTTGGCTTAATTATGCCACGCAATATAAATTAAACCAAAATATGACATGATGCAAAAAATATTTATTGAAATCTTCATTAACATGCACCTATAAAATTCAGCATACAAAAAATAGTCTTAAATGGTTTTATAAAGATTGACATCCAAACTTAGACAGGATGCCAGTCCATCACATCCTAAACTATGACTCTACATCACGGATTAAGTCATCATGATTGACTGGAGATTACAACAATTCACTCAGTGTTGTGTTGAATTACAAGCAGTTAAAATGACAGTCGAGTTAGTCTTTCTATTGTGCAGCACAAGATGTCGATTTACTGCTAGCTGATATCCCAGTGAAAAATACTGCACTTCGAGGTAATACTCTTGGACCTGTATTCTTTCTCACCGCAGGTATCCCATCTCTTGGTCTCTCCATGTTTGCAGACAGGTGTTCTTCTGCTTCAGTGGCAAACAAAAACCAAACAATTCTGGACAAAACAGCCGGTCTGTCAGCAAGGAATGCTTTAATGTTATTGGCTTTAATTATAAGCATGGGAACAAATAAGACATGTGCTCAACATGCAGACTCTGTAGTACCAAGAAAAGGCTTTTTGAAAGCAGGGCTGTGTCTCTCTCGGCAGGGAACAGTAGCCAAGAGCAGAGTGTTTCATCTGCTAAGTGATAAGGTTACAGGCAGACAGACAGACAGACAGACAGATAGATAGATAGGCCAAGCTTAATATAAATGTAAAACAATGCAGATTACTCAGATGAGCTGTAACAAATGCCAACACTATTAATATATTGCTCAGTGAAGCAGCAGAGCCTGTGTATGAGAATCAGGGGTGTTTCTCCTGGACAGTATCACACTGCTAGCTGCCTCTAATAAACGTATCTGAATATGAGGGCAGTCTGTTTGAGATGCGCGAGGTTTGTGGCGCTCCAATTTTAATTACCGCTGTGATTGTGGTGCTGGTTCCAGTTATGGTTTCAGTAATGTCAGCTAATGGCCAGTTATTGTGTTAATACGATTCTTTGAATCCTTGCTGGGCTGCACCTTCTACTTTTGTTGTACCTGAGCAGAACTTGTTCTTTTCATAAATGTAGGGCATATTAGTAAAGACCCAGTGCACTGGAGAATACCATTGTTTTTGGAAAAGCAGGAAAGATCAGCAACAAGGTGATGGGACTTGATCACCAGAAAGTTATTTGAATACCCAGACAGAACATTCTATAGGCATGCGTCTATAAGTATTCCAGAAAGTCTTGGCACTTAATATATTCATCTTCGCACTGATTTTCCAGTACCAAGTAGAGGGGGGATCCTGGAACCAGCATAGAGTATAAGGCATGTAAGTCCATGACAGGGTACCCACTAACACAATGGGTGATTTGGAGACACCATTTCACCAGACTGCATGCCTTTGGGCAGCGGGTGGATACCAGGGTGCATGGTGGTATCTTGAGCAACATGAGGAGAACTTTGATCCTGTTCCTTCTGTTTTCCAGAGGACCAAGTTCTCCTACATGCAGGCCTAATAGATATTTATATACTGTTAGGAGAAATAGGATCCAAAGTCATTTAAGAAGAACGTTCATGGCTTGAATGACACTGAGTTGAATGACAAGAAAACAAATTATAACAAGGATATTGGATGTCAACATACGGTAACGCTAATTACGAGTTGGCAGTTTGTTAGGATTGCATTGAAGTGGAAGATAAAAACCCAGGTGAATTATCCTTCACCTTCGGCTCTTCCCACTGCTCCATACTGGCCTTACTCAGCTGAGGACAAACTGACACTATCTGGTTCTTCTGTTGTAAAATTATGAGAATATGCTGTATGCCAGAAGCCTCGTGGGTCAGATAATTTTGACAGGATTCTGACCTACTGAATCTCCATTACTTTCGAAATTCTGTCTGCATAATTTGTGTACACATAGGCCAGGGAATAATGAAAAAAGTCTATAATCATTATGATTTACACTTTTCCCCCATGGTGAGGGCTGGTGGTGATTGGTTAAAAAAACACACTACTACTACTTCCACTGCTAATAATAATAATAATAATAATGCTGCATTGATTAAAACATATAAATAAATAACACAAATAATATCAATTATTATTATACCCTTAGCAAGCAGTCAAAAGCAGCGAGTGCTCCCCATGATCTTACACATTCACGTGTTTACCACATGGTAGATGTACTTCTCTGTTTGCTAGACCTTTCTCTGCTGTCTTCTGGACTAACAAGAAGCAAAAAAGGTTTAAAAAGGTTTATTCAGTTTCCAGACAGCTGTGTGAACATAACCAGGGGCTACACCAGGTCAAGTGGGTATGAAGGGGGTGACTAACGACTCTCAGTGTCCTCATTTTATGCAAAATAAACAAGAATCTATATGAAAACTAATGAGCAATTCAACCCAAACGTGCAATCAACTTTTCTGCCCAGAACAGAGGAAAAAAAACGTGGGATGGGGAGGTGCCTGAGCCCCATATTAACGATGCGTAAGGCCTCTGCCAATAAGATGCAGAAGGTGGATGATTTCTTACTAGCTTTGCTCAGGAAATCATATATTACTGTTTACTGGTACTGTGCTACACCTCGACTAAAGAACACTGGAATATGACAATAGTGTCACTTACAAAATGTTAACGGTTTTATGGATATAAAAAAAACACTGTTTACCTAAGCTAAATGTATTGCATTATATGATACTGTACATTATTAAGGTTTATTATTTTCTGCTGCCCTAAGACAGAATACATGTGTGTGAATGAGAGGGAGGACAGCGGAATGGTGAGGATGCAGGGAGTAGAGTTGGTGAAGGTAGATGAGTTTAAATACTTGGAGTCAACAGTTCAGAGTAACAGGAAGTGTGGAAAGGAGGTGAAGAAGAGAGTGCAGGTTTATGGATGTAGTGAGAGAGGACATGCAGTTGGTTGGTGTGACAGAGCGGGATGCGGAGGACAGGAGGAGATGGAAACGGTTGATCTGCTGTGGCGACCCTTGATGGGAGCTACTCATAAATTGGGGGAGGCGTACACTTCATGCATTAATTATCGTATAATTTTATTATTGTGATTTAATTTCAGAAATGAAGTGATGTTCTTTATTAGAGACTAACGTCTGAAATTGTGAGGTCAACTTGTTTCTCGCACAGGTTTGGGCTTAAAAGCTGATTTAAGGACAGCTAAATGTCAAACAAACATCAGACCTGGCCTGTAGACACCTCATGACATACTAAAGTCAGGTGGATAGCGTGGGCAGGCCAATACCATCTCTCCCAGAAGTTGATTTGAAGCACATGCATACTGAACTTTTGCCTGAATTTTCTCATGATGCCCAGAAAGTAATTCCTCATATGAGAAGTAATGAAAATTACTTAAAACCAACGCCTTTCATGTGATCCGTGCAGAGGTGTAAGTAAGTCAAAATGGAACAAATAAATAAATCTTGAGGAATTGTTCTCCAGGCTTCCTTAAGGACTTTCAAAGTTTTTGGCTCTCATTTTCAGTCCAGTCTCTGTACCTGACCAGTTTCAGAGGAATTTTTTTTGTTTGTTAAGACACACAGTGAATCATTCAAGCATAACAAAGCCATCTAACTTAAGGCATGAACCAGTGAAGAAACAGGTGCAGATGATTTTAATTATAATAATCATTAAATTATTAATTATATAATTTAAGAAACATGGTGTGATGGGATATAACTGGAACACATCATACTTCTTTCTTTATAATCTTTGTACAGGTGTTTTCACTCACAGGTAGTTGGGTCCGGCTCCCGGTCGGCTGGGTCCGGCTCCTGGAGGCTGGATGCTTCCAGCAGTTGGGTTCGGCTCCTGGCGGCTGGGTCCGGCTCCCAGGTTGCTGCTGGCACCAGTGGGAGGTGGCAGTCCTTTCTTGCCGGTCTTCTACTGGGCTTTCAATGGCAACATGATGAGTCACATCTCCATCCTACCTTTTGACGACACGCCCCCTCTCTTTGGTAATTAGCGGCTGCCAGCCACATCCGTTTGGCTCTGTGGTTGCCTGGGAGAATAATGCTGTTGTTGTCCAGCTGCATGTTGCTGATACTGGCTTGAGTTAAGTGGACTGTTGAGCAGCTGCAGCATCACACTGCTTTATGTATTTTAATGTAGTCCTGCTTCCTTGAGAGTTGGTCAATATTTTGTGATTCATTACCTCAGCTCAAATCACCTGGTATCATTACTGATGACATCAGCTGCTTCATGCACATTGTTACACTTAAAGGATTCTGTTGAAAAAATGTTATTATTGTAAAGAATAATTTCGACTGTACACAAAATATCCATTTTGTGGGTAAAGAATCATTAAGGATGAAGTGCCTCAAATCCGATTTTTTGCGTTAAAGTGACACACCAGATTTTTTCAGGACTGTGTGAACACAGAAATCCCATCTTTTCAAATCCGATGTGAGTCACTTTTATATGTGGTGCTCGATCGGATACATGTCTGATTTGTGGCCATGCGACACGAATGAGAACAGTCAGATCGGAATTCATGTGGGTTTTGCCTATACATATGCGCCATTAGCCGGCACCAGCAGCGCGGCAAAACAACAATGAAGGACAGCAGTCAGTGGAAGGATGGGGAACTTGGCGATTTATTGGATATTTGTGGAAATTAATCAGTTCAAGCCAGCCTGGAAGGAACTTACTGAAATCGGGTAGTGTTCAAAACAGTTGCCGATGAAATAGCAAAGCGAGGCCACAAAAGAAAGTGGCTCTGACGTTTCTTGCTGTTGGTGATGCAGTTGACTCGTGCGAAAATAAGTATCAATGTGCGTTTGCATGCCTTTTCAAAGGACAGATGCATTCACATTACAGTTAGATACAGGTCACTTGTAATTATGAATGTGAACCGTCAAGATTGGCAAATCCGATCTGAGCAAAAAAATCGGAATTGAACAAAGAGGCTTGTAATGTGAACGTAGCCTGAAGAATTTTCTGGCCTGGGTTTGGAGCCTGATATCCTTTGATGACAGACTGCTATCAGTGCTCAGCAAAGCTATATGGACATTCATACAAACTGATCACATTTTTGTTAGATTACCCTGATTTTGAATGGGCCGGTAAACAACTGTATTCTTTAAGCACACTAATGTTTACCCAAACGTTCTTGTAGTCCAGCTGTGGAGTGATTCAAAGCATGGAAAGATGATCCCAAATGTGATGCTTTATTGTCTTCTGTTTGGGAACTTGTACCATATTATAACCGAAAGCTTCAGCCCTCATCAATACTGTGCAGGTGTATTTCATATTTCTAAGCAGGTAGATGTGTTTCTTCTCTAAGAGTTTAATTAAGGCTGTCTGTCACCTTTGTAATGTGGTTCCAGGTCCAATTTCATGTTTTCTCTGAGGAGAGGAGGTTTTAAAGGCTACTGTGGCTACTTTCTTTGGTTCTGCTACATAATACATAAAACCCTACAGCAAGGTTCTCCAACTACTTTCTCTGGAGGGCCAGATTATCAAAGGTTAAATGTAGGAAGGCCCAAGCATATTTCTTTGATCTCAGCACTCACATATGAATGAGAAGATCAACCCTAAATATACTACCAGTCAAAAGTTTTTGCACACACTAAGATTTTCTACATTATCCATGTTAATCACATAATTTTCACACAAAATTCCAGACAGCAGACATTCGTTGCTAAAAAATAAGACATTCATGTTCAGCATCCTTCGATTACCTTTATTAGCAAGAAAATTGGTCATATCTTTGGTTCATCAAAGTAGCCTCCTCTAGCAGCTACAACAGCAGAGCAAATTCGAGACGTGCTTTCAAGGGACGTTAAATATTGCTCTGTAAGTTCATTCCAACACTCCTGGGGCATGGTTTATGGTTATTACGGTTTATTACGTTTATTCAGTTTATTACATTATAGTATTCATAAATCTCCTTTTGGCTGGAGTTGAAGTTTGTGGTTTGCAAAGAGAAATTACAGCATTTACATATACACTATTGAGTGTGTAGACTTTTTTGTGAAAATTGTGTGAGTAACATTGAAAACCTTAGCGTGCGCAAAAATCTTTGACTGGTAGTGTGTAATACTATGTATCAAGGGCTGTTTGTTGATATCATTAGTGATATATAAATTGATATGAATCACACACATCTTACACATTTACTGAGGAATGCCATTTAACTGAATATCAATGGGCCAAACTGTCAAGCGTTTGATATCCTACTTTTTGCTACACTTGTTACAGTAACTTTTCATTTTAAGGAGACAGAACACATCCACAGGACTACTGGTTACGTACCAAAATGACCCTATATCAGTTAGCCTTCATTCTCTTCTTCTTTACGTCCCATTTAGCTTGTTTATGTAAGGTACACTTTTAACAACCAGCAATACCTTCATTTCTAATGATTAAAATTTCACTTTTTGCCATTGCTAGAATGCTAAAGTTAATAAGCGGCTGCTCGTAAGGGGGACCGAGTCTTTATTTTTATTGCATCGATATGCGAAAAGCTTGACTCAGAGGCATACGTTGAGGAAGACTTTTTTGTAGATATTTGCTAGCTGGCTGGCATACAGGCAGAATAGTGGTGGAATCTTTGTGATTTGTGAACCTTTGGTACATACACTTCAAAGCACTCAAACATGATTTGGCAGCAGTGGGCAGGCAACGATGAAAAGCCGTGTTCTACTTGAGGAATTTGGATGGTGTATATTGATTCTCAGAAACAGGTTAATCAGAAGTGAAAAATGCATTTTAATGGGCTGTATGGTTATGCCTCATGAGCTACCAGTTGAAAAGCCTTGCCCTACAGAATTATTGGATGCCATAAAATACCATACACAGTGTATTGGCGGGTATTATAAGACCACATTGCACTCCTTGCAGAATCACTCAACTGATATTGTTGCTGCTGAATAGGAATCTGGTCCCTAGCGTTGACACTAATAAACAGATAAACTTCCATCAAACTAGATACAGAAAAAGGTTGTAATAATAGATGGTTGTGCTAAGTTCAAGAAAACAAAAATGTAGGGGATGTGTGAAAGAACTGTGCTGCAAAGGAATTTGTCCTTAAATAGAAGAGATTTCACAAATTCACCCAGTCAAATGACTAGGAACAGGAATAGGATCAGAAACCCTTGGGCGTGTCAGCCCTGCACCCCCATCTGAGCTGAAGACCACAATTATGTGATTGTGGAACATTTACATCATGTAATACAAAGACTACTGTTTTGTCTACCAATTCCACAGGGCAGAACCCGATTTGTAACACCTCTGCGGTCTTTGGTTAGGACCAGGTTCGAGCACCCCTTCCCAGAACTGACACAACTTTATGGGTTTTTCAAATCGCCTGCGGCTGTTTCGCCCATGTCAGATATTCTCAATGACTTAATCACGGCATATATTGCTCACAGCAACAGACCCAACATGCATCTCTCAAAAGGCCTTTTTAATGACAAACAATACCAGATACAGATCAACACAGAGTACAAATTGTTTTTACTGGGTTGGGAATCTATACAAATTCTTTTGTATCATTCACTTCTGTAGCTAGCTTGTATGTATGTTTCTGTACAGAAGAATATTTGTTCAATAAATGTGTGACGTTGATGCTACTCATAGCTTACGGCAGAGAAGATACCATATGGCCTACCAGAGGCAGTATTTTTTGCCCTAGGTTTAGTGCATTAGCATACATTTGAACTAATGTATTATCCATGTTCGGCTACATCTTTGAGTTTAAGGAAGGTCTGCAGTTTAACTGAAAACTGCTCATATATAATCTCTCCACTTAAATTGTCAGAAATGGCAACGCCATTCAAAGTCCATCTGGCACTTGTAAAACAGTTTAAATTTAACACATGAATACTCAGCGGGTTGGCTTTAAATGGGTACGATTTTCCTATATTATTGCACATAATAATGCATATATAAAATTTCAATAAAAATTTGGATGTCAAATAATATTAAACCTAAACCGGTTTTAAAAGTTTTCATTTAAAGGTATGCTGTATATTTTTACTATTAAACATTAAAGATTAAAAAAGTGAGTGTAAACCCCAGTAGGGCATTGCTTTTATCTTAATAGTCTACTTCACTAAATTATAATGAGATAAATTGCAGACAGTAAACTGAGTGGAAAATCCAGCTTTTGTTGGTTATCAGCCTGTCATGAGTAGATTACTTTTGATAATGCGTGATGTCAGCTGTTGTTATGGCTATTATTATTGTGGGGAAAAAAGGGTAAGAAAAAAATGAAAATTGTATGAGAATAATTGAGCATTTGGGATGTTTTGATCATAAAAGGGTTGTTATTATCCGTGTAATATAATATCCGTGTAAAAGTAATATAAGATCCAAGGCACAATGTCGATGCAGCTGCATTACATCTGAGCTAAAAAGACCAACTTAGGGTGTGCCCACTGAGGAAATGAGGAAGGCTGGAAAAATCCATGTGAAACTTACTGTGTGCCCACTGAGCAAGCAAAGAAGGTTCGTATCCATCCATCCATCCATCCATCCATCCATCCATCCATCCATCCATCCATCAACAGAACTGATAGTTCGGGATACTTCCACCCACCACAAGTTTTGAAGCTTTATTTGTTCCATCATTAATTAAATATATGATCTACATAATCAGCTTCAGATTAAACAACAAGACCACAAAGAGACCACAGGACAGAAGCCACCAGGGAGTACTACAAGGCACCTGAAGGCATTTTCTCAAGGGATGTTAATGAAGTAACTTCTGCACCGACGCTCCTGTGTAGGAGTGTGCTGACTAACACTTCATAGTGATGCCAGTGTCACCGGCTCAGTTATTATACGTGTTGCAGCATCAGTGAAAAAACGAGCCATTGTGGCTTTGCCTGTCAGAAGTCACATCGAATGGGAAGTTTTTGTTTACTTCACGTTCGTTGCTGATACTTTTGTATGTCTGTAAAAGCAAGACCTAGCATGCAATCCCTCTGGATCTGCCCATTAGCCGAAACTTTCGGCTTTGTTTGTTTTGCCATTTTCGGCCGTCAAAAGCTCTCTGAAATGCTGGTGTGTTTATCATGCTTATGTGATCAGTGAGAATGTACTCTGCTTCAAGGGCTTTAAAGCTTCACAAGGTGCAGACCAGCTTCTGCATCAGCGTCCATCTATGGTCGTAGGATGACGGAGAGGTCTTTCTCCTTTGCTTTCATGAGTCATTCATCTGGTGTGCTGAAAAATTCTGCTGTGTATTTTACCAGTCTACTATAAGGCAGTAACCAGACAGTGGGAAGGACGTTGGACTGTATGGAAGGGTGTTTCATTTCTGACGCAGAGACTGTTCGAGGAAGACCTCTGGATCTCTTGGTAGTTGGATTCCAAATTCAGCAGATGCATGTGCTGGGAAAAAATGTTTGATTTCATGCCTTTCTACCTCCTGTTATCGTCCAAGCCTTCTTGATGGCAACTCAGCGGGGAAGAATGTCAGGAATATATTTTGTTAAAACCAGGGCATTTCTGTTCCTTAACACTATGCAGTTTTATAAGCATGTGTCTACCTCGTGTAGTGTAGGCTGAGGTTACTTCTATGATGCTGAATAACAGTCACTGCAAGGGCACATGCCATGAATCTTAAATGAATGGGAACATCACTGAACTTTCATAACCCTGGTTACATGCTTATATAACCCTGAATTCATATTTCAAGGCTTCAGTATTTTCTAGTATTCCCTGTGCCAAATTAGGAGCAGAATTACAACATTTGCAACTCAAAAATAAACCACGTACCATTTTGTTTTGTATATAATTATTCTTAAAAGTTACTGATCGATATTATAAGTACAGTAGAATGTGTAAGGAAGAAAAAATGACCGGCTGAATCAATAATACATGTAAAGTATTTTATCTAACTATAACAAATTATGTCCACTTTCAATGGGGAATTACATCTGAACATAGCATTTGCTTTCTATAGAAAATAATAATTTTCTTAACTTTAACTGCACCATCCTTTACAGAATCATTTCATAAACAGATATACAGTACATGTAACCCTTATATGGCATTTTACTTCGTGCATCTCTGTAAATGGGATGGACGTATTGATAGTTATACTTTATCAGCTGTTACCAAATGTTCTCAAATTCTTCAGTCCACTTTGAGAGATTTTTTTATTGCATTTTTTTTTTCTTTGAAATAATGTATTAGCATTTAAAAGAAATAGCATTACAAGCAGCTGAAATCAGTCTGGCTGCTTAGACAGATAAAAATATTCACCTTAGGGAAGATTTATCCCCATTTTGTATTTGGCAAATGTTATTTTCAAATTTCTTCATTATGGTTAAAGCTATATTGAGCTTTAAGACAACATAATTTTCAGTTTGCGTCTTTGAGGTCCATACAATGTGCTGTACCTTCAAGTTTCATTTCCTGAGGACAAATCAGTTTAGATATCATGCCAGAATTAAACCAGCCAGTGTTCAGGTATGTCAAGCCTGGAGGATCGTTTCTCTTGAAGAATGGAACTTCCTGCTGCTGGATTAAATTTGCTTTCATTTCAAATTTTCTGGCCCTTTAATCAAGCTCTTTGACAAACATGACAGCATACCTTGTCAAAGTGTATGCTATTGACATTTGCCTGTTGTTATACTGTTGTGCGTGTGTTTGTGTGTGTGTGTCTGTGACAAATGCAAAACGGATTTGGCTGCAGAGGAACTACAATGCAATTTGTTTAAACATTTTTATAAAGTAAAATGCATTGTTTTTTGATGTGAATTTCTTAGTTTTTTCTGTTTATGTTGAGAATGTGCCGTGCATTTTCTTTTTAAAGATGTGTTTTATATGTCAGCTGTCAGCTGATACTTAGATGGCGTTGTTAGTGCTGAACATATCAATATGGCCAAAGTTGTAGAGGGATAGTTAAAGTAAACGACTGGTGTTCCTCTTGTCAGAAGAACAGAATTAATCAGAATTAAATGTATTCTAATGTGATTTATGCAGAATTTGCAGAGGGATACAGGATGCTGGCCAGTTAGATAAACAGGAATACTTTCAATGCATCTCACCAAAAGTACCAACATACAGTAATTCATAAGCAGTTCCAATACAGTAACTATTTTTGCATCTGAAAATGAATTTTCATTCTTACTTAATTAACTAAATACAAATCATCACAGTGGCTGGAAACACACAGTCTGCACCTTCACACTATTTTCTAAATAATAAAGGTACAGCTACCAAGATTCAGAAGTTGATTTTCTCTGTCTGAGGTAATCCACACATGCTTACCCACTCCGTCGGGTTAATGGACGTGATGAAAGAGACACTAAACTAATTCCTGTCCGCACTGTGGCAGCTGCAGCTCTGCTGCCGAATATGTTTCATCCACATTTATTCATGTGCACAAACATTATTTTAAACCTCACCAAGAACTGAGAGTCATTGTTTTTCATTTGATGGTCTTAACTTCACAGAGCCAAATGCAGGTGGTGTAACCCCTAGGTGTGAGCTAAGATTTCCATTTTTTTTTTTTCTCTGCAGGGAACATCTTTGTGGTCAGCTTGTCCGTGGCAGACCTGGCAGTTGCGGTTTACCCCTACCCCCTGGTTCTCACAGCCATCTTCCAGAATGACTGGACAATGGGCTACATCCACTGTCAGATCAGCGGCTTCATCATGGGCCTGAGTGTCATTGGCTCCATCTTCAACATCACCGCCATCGCCATCAACCGCTACTGCTACATCTGTCACAGCCTGCAGTACGACCGGCTCTACAGCCTGAAGAACACCTACTGCTACTTGTGTCTAACGTGGCTGCTCACGGCCATCGCCACTGTGCCCAACTTCTTTGTGGGTTCTCTGCAGTATGACCCTCGAGTGTATTCGTGCACTTTTGCCCAGACGGTCAGTTCCTACTACACCATCTCTGTGGTGGTGGTTCATTTCTTGATACCACTCCTGGTGGTTTCCTTCTGTTATCTAAGGATCTGGGTGTTGGTTATTCAGGTAAAACATCGGGTCAGACCTGACCACAAGCACAAAATGAAAACCAGCGACCTCCGCAATTTCCTGACTATGTTTGTTGTTTTCGTGCTGTTTGCTGTATGCTGGGCACCACTGAACTTCATTGGGTTAGCTGTAGCCATCAACCCCACAAAAGTGGCACCACAAATTCCAGAGTGGCTCTTCGTTACCAGTTACTTCATGGCCTACTTTAACAGCTGCCTCAATGCTGTCATCTATGGGCTCCTAAACCAAAACTTTCGTAAGGAGTACAAACGGATCCTGTTAGCACTGTGCACCCCGCGCATGCTGTTTATTGATACGTCCAGGCTCGGCACCGACGGACTAAAGAGCAAGCCCTCACCTGCAATCACGAACA
This sequence comes from Gymnarchus niloticus, assembly GCA_009936485.2. Taxonomy (NCBI): domain Eukaryota; kingdom Metazoa; phylum Chordata; class Actinopteri; order Osteoglossiformes; family Gymnarchidae; genus Gymnarchus; species Gymnarchus niloticus. The sequence goes on along the minus strand of JAACJT020000002.1, from coordinate 1,478,699 downwards.
ATAACATAGTTGAAGTGAACCTTTGAATGGAACAGCACTCGCTTGTGTTTCTCAATCTCATGAAGAAAAATCCCAATAGATGCAGAATTTGTTTTCTTGTCACGAACATCGACTTATCACTTAGTGCCTTCACTTTTGTTTAAATGGAGAAGTCAGGCTTCTACCATCTAATTTTTTAGAATCTGTTTACTATGGTTCAACTTTTCATGGTTTGTTTTCGGACTGAAAATATATCCATCACTAATCCATTTCGCTTTATGCAAACAAAACCTTCAACTCCAATATACACAGTACTGTGCAAAAGTCTTGAGCCACCCCTCATTTCTTCATATGCTTCCAAAGAGACAGACTTTCTTGTATTTTTTTAATGTCGTCTTGAGGAATTGTTCTCCAGGCTTCCTGAAGGACTTTCAAAGTTTTTGGTTCTCATTTTCAGTCCAGTCTCTGTACCTGACCAATTTCAGAGGAATTTTTTTTTGTTTAAGCCACACAGTGACCTACGTATGAATCATTCAAGCATAACAAAGCCATCTAACTTTAGGCATGAACCAGTGAAGAAACAGGTGCAGGTGATTACAGATGATCAGGTGATGTTGCAATGAATCAGTGTACCTATTGTCACATTTTCCAAGCAAAATATAAAGAAATGATGGGGTGGCTCAAGACTTTTACACAGTATGTGTATCGATTTTCTGAGGACTGAAGCTGTTTGATAACCCAGAGACAGCCATTGTCATAGGCTCTATTCACTGTTTTATGAAAAAACTGAAAAGTGAAAATAATATCACAATAAAAGTTAAAAAAAGGTTTTTGCAATTACATTTGTTCAATGTCTTATTAATATCTGAAAATATCAACACCTATTTAAAGATCATTCATATAATAGTCTTTTAAAATAATGAACAGTATAAACACTGTAAGCTTTTTCCTTTACCTTTTCTTAAAAACACAAATCATTCATCGTCTCCAGTCATCATGCTTCTTCATTGTCTTGCGTCAAGCGGCCGGCAAAATATCTTGGCAATTAATAAATTAAATGATACTTTTTAAAATGAAATACTTGTTCTGAGCACAGAAAATATGCAGTGAAAGAATATGCAGCTTCTGATATATGACTGTGATGAAAACATTTGTACTTTTCTACTGTCACAAAACAGACTCCTGCACCTGTTGGGACAATTGAAAAATTCTCCCTATTTGTTGAGACAGCCACTTCTAAAGTGAAAGCGAGTTAAAAAAGAACACCACAAAACTGAAATTCAGAGACATCTTACGAGAGAAAATAAACCTGTGGAAGGGACCAATATTGAGCATCCCACGATATGAATGTGACAGTAAACAAACTGAATCGGAATTAAGAATGATAAAATGTATCAAAGCAAATATAGTGTGGTGAAAATACAAATAACATTGATGTTTAATGATGTTGCATCAGCGCACGTAGATTTTTTTCACATTATTTGTACTGTATGTCAGGGTGGTACGGTGGCTCGCATCCGGAGGAGGGGGTTCAAATCTCACCTTCACTCACTTGTGGGCAGTTTACATGTTCTCTCCATGTCGTGTTGGGTTTCCTCCATCTTGTAGTGTCATGTAGTGGACAGGAGACCGACTGAAGGTAACACAGGGGTTTATTCTCAGATGGCATACTCAGCTCCACAACGGTACATCAGGGGATCACCAGGGATTAATCCGAGGGGCAGAACCAAGGCAGGAACAGGCAGGAACAGCACACAGGGGCGACATCAATGACCAGACTGGGGCCAACAGGACTGGGAAGCTCTCTTAAAGAGAAGTAATGAGGGGAAAATGCAGAACAGATGTGTCCTATTAGGACACACTGGGGAAACAGAAGGCTCAGGGGGGCAGGGCATGACATGTGGTAAGGGGAGCTGCTGTATATGTAAATTGCCCCTAGTGTGTGTGTTCTACAACGGACTGACATCATACCCAGGGTGTGCCCCTGGCCCTGTGCTGCATGGGATAGGCTCCTGTGACCCTAACCAGGATAAGTCGAAGCTGGATGAATGTTACTAAAAAAATCACTGCCTTTAAATATTTTCCAGTTACAGCATGCTTATCAGCTCCTGTATAAAGTTTCATGTGTCTTATGGGTTTATCTGGGTTGTCTGATACACACATGCTAGGCTTCCATTCGGTTGGAGCTGAATGCTGCATACTGTATCAATGAATGTATATGTATACTGTAAATGTTTTATAATAATAGTCACGCAAGTCTCAGTCATATGTTATTTGACTGCAATGTAGCCTTTTACTAAATTATAATAAAAGGATGCATTAAAATTACTACATAATATCTGGACATAAAACATTCAGTTCATCTGCTAACCAAACTGTCTACAGCACTGAGTAATTATATTTATGCTCTCAATAATCAGAGCCAAAGAGGCGATCGATTTCAGAAATTTGCCTCCAAAACGCTTGCAAAGTGTAGCTACTGGGGAATGAAACTACTAGAGAAATTTATGATGACAGTTCAGCTATGAAATATTTATACATATTACACATATTCATATTTCTTTAATTAATATCACCTCCTTTACCGTTGCATCCAGCTGGACACACATGCATTTGCACACGTATGCAATCGCACACAAGCACGTCTGCTGTGATTTAACATCCTTTCTCTATGTTTTGTTTCGGTAGCAAAGCTTTCGTTTAGAGAGATACCTGTGCTAAAAAAGGTAGACGTTCAGGACGGAGCAGCTATCTTTGACGGTGGTCCAAGGTATGTGATTATGGTAATCTGAGTCACTAGCCACAGGGATACGGTCAAGTCGGGCAACTTGTCACATTAACTTGGGTTTGATTGTCACTTGTGTTCCATGATGCATTAAACAGAGGCACAGAAGCTCAATGTGTAGCACTGTCACTTCACCTCCAGAGTTGGGGCTTTAGATCCCACACCTACTGCATTCAAGTGTGCAGTGTAAGTTTTCTCCAAGGTCTCCAGTTGATGCGTGGGCTTTATTTGGCTATTCTCGTTTCCTCCTGCAGTCCAAACACAGTAAGTCAGACTAATTGGTGTCCAAATGCATCGGGTTTTATCAGTTAAATTCAAGCTTGAGAATTTCGACTGATCTCAGCATGAAACGGATGAAACAGCATCAGCAGCATGGATGTGAAGAGCATGCATGACAGCAGAAGTCAGGTGTCACCAAAGCGCCAGCTGAGGCTACAGTGGCACTCTGGCTGATTTCTGAATTTGTTTAGAATGAAGTCAGCGTCTCCCCCAACTTACACGTTTCTGCTAGCATTAAACAAGGAGACAAAAACAGGTCCAGGCACAGATCAAGGGATTTTTAAAAATCTTCCTTGCAAATGCAGAGAAGAGTGATATTTTATTCTGACTACAAAGTGTAGATCCACCACTCATCTTCCACTGATTACAGTCCTGTTGATTGGCAGATAGTAAATCTACTGGTGTGGCTGTGAATGAGACCAGGAAGGATGCTGGTGTTCTGGTGTGAAGTCTGGCTGGAAGATGCTCAGTTATAACACGGTGTAAATGACCTGGCATGTGTGCTCTTTTAACATTGGATTGCGGTTCTTTTCCAGGCTAAAGTAATGTTTTTAATATTGGATTTCGGTTCCTTCCCAGGCTAAAGTATGGTTTTTAACATTGGACCACAGTTCCTTTCCAGGCTGAAGTAATGTTTTTAATATTGGATTTCGGTTCCTTTCCAGGCTAAAGTATTGTTTTTAACATTGGACCGCAGTTCATTTCCAGGCTAAAGTATGGTTTTTAACATTGGACCACAGTTCATTTCCAGGCTAAAGTATGGTTTTTAACATTGGACCGCAGTTCATTTCCAGGCTAAAGTATTGTTTTTAACATTGGACCGCAGTTCATTTCCAGGCTAAAGTATGGTTTTTAACATTGGACCGCAGTTCCATTCCAGCCTAAATTATTGTTTTTAACATTGGGCCGCAGTTCATTTCCAGGCTAAAGTATTGTTTTTAACATTGGACCGCAGTTCATTTCCAGGCTAAAGTATTGTTTTTATTGTTTTCAGTTACTGATTTATTTTATCTGTGGTGTAAATTTAAAATTTATGACATAAACAAAGCAATACATCTTTTCTAGTTTCTTATTCCATCAGAAACTATGCTAGCTGTTCTATACTGTGCTAGTTTGAATATTTACTAGCACAAAGGAAAATTAACACCATTCTTTTCTCTACTGTAAAACGATTTTAAGTGTCAAAAACATTGATATTGCTGGGGTGAAGAACAGAAGAATCATGTTGGAGGAGTATTAGTACTGTATAAGCAGAGAACAGTGCTCACTCTGTCAGATCACCATACTTAGCATTTTCTGGGACATTTAATGAGCTACAGTCGCTGTAACACTGCATGGTCAACTGGCTTTGAAGGTTGCCTTCAAACACACATACATAACGGGTAAGATTTGTGGAAGACAGCTGGATTTCATAAGAGATACGTCTTAATCCTGGAGTTGAGAAGATAATTTGATTCATACTCAAACATGGCAAAAATAAATGACCTGCCTGACTACTTACAGCAAAGCACAGACAACATACCGCTGGGTAATTTTAAATGCAGGCTGCGACACTGTGTGAGAGCCTAACTCAGGTGACTCAAAGATCAATCAATATCACCAAAATAAAGGAAATGTAGCTACAAGTTGACGAGAATCAAGATTTCAACAAGACCAAATAAGATTATTATGAAACGCTTGTTATTAAATATATAGTATGTTCTCGAGGAAATAAAGTTGGTATATGGATATGGCAATAAGCACAAACTCTGACTTCTGACTGCTCAGTTAAACCTAGCTCAGATTCTGAGATGCTACACTTTGATTCATAGCTTCATATACTGTAGCTCCTCGGGGGAGGGAGAACCTAGCAGCTATCCACAGAGCAGAAGAGCGAAAAACAACAGATCCTTTGGGACGGAAATTGGATTTTAAAATTGAATTTTCCACATTCATGATCGTGATTTTAATAACACCCATGGCTGTACTCATAATTTCCCTCAGTTTTAGTGACCTTTTTCTTATATGATCTAGTAAGGCTATTGCATTGTTTTCTTAGTATTTTTCTGTTGTTTTCAGTAGTTTTAACACAAGGTCAAACAAAACAAGGTAGGTCCTGACATATTCTAAAGAATTTACCTTTGCTTAATCTATGCCAAAAGGCAGGCAAAATTTCGTTCACTTATGAGATTAAAATCTGTTTGAAAAACAGGCAATAAAAATATTTTTTTCCCAAGTTGTATCAGTCAATTTCTTGATGAACTGTTTTATGCTTTATTAATAACACCTTACGTATCCATTTAATTACAAAAGCTTTGATGTGAAGAAGACTGAGAAGGTTTGATGATCAAATGCTCCTCTATAAAAAATGACCACATAATCATAAAGTACTAATAAAAAGCACATTTATTTGAAAGTTTAGATGCTTTATAAATTGAGTCAATTACAGTTTTGTGAAGTTGCCTGAACACTTTGATCAAGTCAGTATACGTGTTGTTAATTCTGAAGGTCACATTAGCAAACCACAACCATCTGACCACAACAGTCAGCCATGTCTTCTTGCATGGATGCCAGTCTCAGTTGCAAATGGACCTTTTGAAAATCACTAGTCACATCAGTCATCTGAAGACACAACAATCAACTGGAAATCTAAAATTGAGCAAACAAAGCCATTACTCTTCCTCTGCTGAAAGCATTTATTTCCACATCAGTTAATCCAAAACCACTCAAAGTAGCTCCACTTTGCAAAGAATTAGCCCGTACTTGCAAGTCTGTTGATACACCAGTCAGCACATACCCACTTTAAAGTTTTCGGTGATGTTGTACATTCATTTGGACATGGGAAATGAAAAGAGAGGACATCGTTATGCCCAGAGAGCATTTGGACACTACAAGAGGAGATCGACCGTTTGCTGAATGAGTCAGTGGGAGAAGATTGCAAAGATCCAAGGTGTCTCATGACGTATGAGCAGCTTGTGTCCACCATTTTAAAAATTACGGGCTATCCATGTATGAAGCTCACCTGTGAGTGTAGGACTGCATTTATTAAATCACATGATTGCATTTAGCAGATGCTTTCATCCAAAGCAACACACAAGTGAGGGGAGTTTAGGGTCAGAGAGCAAAGTCAGGTAGCATCCTTGGATATTCAGGACCGACCTCATACCTCCAGGGTCAGGCGTTTAAATTCCATGTCAGCTCTGTGTGTGTGGAGTTTCTATGTTCTCCCTGCTTTGTGTGGATTCCCTTCTGCTGTCTAAAGACTTGCAGTTAGACAAACTATTGTTTCTACATCGCCTATAGAGAGCGTGTGTGTATGTGCTCTAAAACGGACTGGCATGCAGGGTGAGCCCATCTCCGGGGCCCTATACTGTTTGGAACAGGCTCCGGAACTCCCTACACCCCTGAGCTGAATAAGTGAGTGCACTGCTGGTTTGTATCATTGGCTAATTATAAGAATAATCATCATTTTCTGTGCAATAATAACCTAATTTATTATTCAAGTTGTTAGTGTTAAAATAGCTGTAATTAGACAAGAATTTCCCACTGGTATCAATAAAATTGTATCTTATCTCTCTTTTATAATCATGCAACCTGTTTTCCACAAGCAGGACACATATGACCAGATTTCCCAATCTGTCAGTCTGTATTAGTTGAGGCTAATAAGTTTTACCTTTTGAATGTTCCTCCACTAGGTCAATGTTTGTCTGCTTTTAACATCAACAAACAATTTCATCCACCTGAGTGCTCTTTTGCAAATTATGATTATGTAAGTAGCCTGAAATTTATTTTAATATTCATTTTTCCAAGAAGGGGTTGGCAAATACTCAGACTGCATGAAACAATATTCTTAGACTAACAATGAAACACAAAACTGTATGTGTTTGGTCAACTTTAATGAGCATGTTAGTCCAAAGCATACAAAAGACAAAACCTTGACTTATGAAAATCTCACAGTGAATCGAAGTGTATCATTGTGTTCTGTCTGGGAGCTGCACAGCTGAACAGGGACACACCGAAAAAGGGACTGGAACATTCCAGTAGCATTCTAACAGTGTGCGTGCGTGTGTGTGTGTATGTTTGTGTGGAACTTCATGTCGCTCCAGGAGGTCCACCACAGTCTACAGAGAAAGAACATCTGGCCATACTTCCTGCACACACAGCTCTACCTCGGTGCAGAGAACACATTGCTCTCAGCTAATCCCAGAAGGTAGAGAAGACAATATACGATAAAGACAATAAACCCATCCATCTTCCAAACCACTTAATCCTACTCAGGATCACTGGGGGGCCTGGAGCCTATCCCGGCAGCCTAGGGCACAATGCGTAAGATACCCTGGATGGGGTTCCAACTCATTGCAGGACTCAATCATACATGCACTCACACAATTTAGCTATACCAGGCAGCCTGCAAAACATGTTTTTGGACTGCAGGGGGTAAATTGCAAAGCATGGGGCAAACATGCAAACTCCATGCACACAGAGTAGAAGAAAGATTTGAACGTCCAACTCTGGAGGTTCAAGGTGACAGTGATAACCACTGAGCCACCCCAGCAACAAAATAAAAACAATAATAAACTTTGTGAGAGAATATTTTAATTTAATATTTTATTTAATGACAATCATCAAGTAAATGTTTTATTAACGCACACGTAAAAACATGGAGAAGACAGACTTTTCACAATTATGAGTTACTGCATCTTTAAATGTTATTCTATTACATTGTGGCACTGTTGCTTAGCAATGCCTTTGATTCAAAACACCTTCCCGTGGAGCGAACCTGTTTTCCATCACATCTGTGGGCTCTTCTCTGGGCTCTTCCTGCCAACCTAAGACATACTATCTAAATTAATTGCTGTCTGCAAATTGTCCCTGGGTGTGTGCACAGTGCATGTAACTGTTGGTGTGTCTGTCTGGCAGTCTGTGTGCGGGTAGTTAACAGGATAGAGTTGTTCCGCCTGGTACCCAGTGCCTTCCTGGATTGGCTCTTGCTCAATACACTCCCAAGGTAATTCCTTGGAAAAACTGATGTATTCTCCTGCTTTGCAAAAGCTTTCATCCAGCATATACACACACGGATGGCCACCCAAAGTCTTGCTGAGAAGTTGGATAGTGAAAACATAGATATATCTACATATCTTAGTTCATTTGCATGCATTAGTAAACAAAATATATAAAAATCTGTGCCTGCACATTTTTATTAAAAAAATTGTGCAACAATTGTAATAACAAAATTTCAACAAAGCACAGAATAGCATTTCACGTTTTATCTGATGAAAAACATTGTTAGAAGTTTTATTGGATTTTGCTGGTTTTTTACTCGCTATGTCACTCAGCCCTACATGCCTAATGCAGCTGAACAATGTGGGAAAATAGGCTAATGCTGAATCTTCAACTGGCTCTGCTACTTCTACTCAAAATAATGCAAAATTGCCTTGCTGCATCAAACTAAACTTTCACTGACTGCAAAGCAGTTGTGACTTTAGTACTTTCACATTATAAAACTTGTCTTTTTTAAGCTGCAGTTCCTTATGTTTAAATTTACCAAATACATTTATACGTTATACGACCAAAAGGATGTGGGCTCCCTTGTTAATTAGTGGAAATGGCTAATTAAGCCACACAGGCATGAAATCTGCAGCAGTCCTTGGTTTTGGAACGAGATGTTATAGAGGCAGGTGTCATCATACTTTGGCCATATGGTGCAGATAAGTTTTAACTTATCCAACATGAGTGATACACTATAACTACATGTGGGTGATAAGATTTTCTTGGAATTTGTTTTGTAGTAATACTGTGCCATCTGCAAAACTGAGCCTGTAAAATGAACCAGTTTTCTTTAATCCTGAAAGAAACAGAATATGTTTCTGTTAGAGTCCGATTGTCTCATGCGGGGAAGGAATATGCTGAATGAAATCTTTTAAATCCTACTTTAAAAATAACAGGAATGTAAAAATGAGATGACGAGCGCATACCTAAATATTGAAAGGTACTTGGAAGGTAAGAGAGAAAATTTCCATTTTTCATTTTAGAATAGTACAATTTATTAAGTTATGCAATCTTTTTGTTTTGAAGTGAATCACTGAAACATAAGAACATTAGCTTTGATTTTTAAATATTTTGGCCATACACCAGGAATATATTCAGTTTTTTGCATTATAATATGTAAAGACTGGAATTTCCTCTTAATTGTTTTATGCAATAAAACTCCTCTTTCAATAGAGCATGCCAAATATATATAGGATTGTTTTATCTGTTTATAGTTGCTCAAAATGTTACATTTAAATATTTGGTGTTCATACATTTTTGTTGCCAGTTGATGTCTGCTAAAATAACATGTTCATACAAATATTGCATTACAAATGGTTATCCAAAGTGTAGTATTGTGTGAATGGTGAATGCCGCCCATTAGCAGTGCCCATAATGTATAGTCTAGTTATTGAACCTGGAATGGTGCTGAGGGATGGAGCTGGGTACCGTAGCCTTGATGCTAACGCTACAGGGTAAGAACATACACATACTTACTTACCACTGTGTTAGCTTGATAACATGCTTTGTTGCACTGCAATATTTTTTTAAAAACACCTATTACTTACCATCCATCCATCCATCCATCCATCCATCCATCCATCCATCCATCCATCCATCCATCCAGCAAGGGGCCACAGTGAGCCTGGAATCTTTCTAATGCCCCAGACGGTATGCTGGTTTATTGTATGGTATATTGTATATAATATTATGTTGTAATGTTAAAGTAGGTTATATCGTACGAGAGTTTTATTCTAGGCACTATAACGTAAATTGTGGCCATTTATGCCAAACTTTACGCTAAAGTAACATTTTGAAACACATTGTTCCTTCAGAACTTTAGAATGTCACGACTAGGAAAGAGTTCAGTCACCTCCAGAATTGTTGCTTTTGTTTATATTGCCTACACATTATGCATCCCTGGAAACTACAATAGGCTGAACTCGATTTCCGGACAGTATGAACGTTTTCGAAATGCTGTCTGCTAGTCGGATTGAAACAATGAAATAATACTCGTGTCTGAATTTGTTATCTTTAGCCTTGGTTGCACAACGGCAATGTCTTCGTTTGACCTGTGGAAAACACGTTTAACAAAGACACCCTGCCAGTCCCATTTTTGTATCTTGTTGTGTTTAATAATATACCAGAATTATTGAACAAAGCATTATGCCACAACCAAAGGGAATTTTCTCTCAGAAGAAAACTAGAATGGAGCTTAGTCCATAGCATAGATGCAGACGATGTCTTCTCTGCTCGGTTATCAATTCTTTCGTGGGTTTTTATGTCGGCCCGGTCATCTCTTATTCCTGGTCGTACAAACTTTCTCAGGATGCATTAACCTTAAACGTGTTTATAAAGACTCCTCAGTTATGTGGATCAGTCCCATTCAGTGATAAAGAACTACATGTCTGTGATTTGCAATGCAAAACATCAGCATGATTTAATGACAATAAAAGTGTAATGCTTTGAAATACTTTCATCCTAATGATTACAAAATAATGCATAATCTGTAAGAAAATATTACAGCTCAAATCATGCATATTTATTAGTTCAAAACCTGGGTTTCTGAATTATTCCTTTTACACAGTATAAAGACATTTAAAATGATGCAAAAAGAAAATCAGAAGAACTTTAATTCTGCTAGTAAATATTTGGCCTTGGGATAAAGGGTTACTTATCGAAGACCCTGGCGAGGTCTATTTTTAGATGCAGCTGAGACTTTTCTGAGATTATGTGAAATGATTTTTATATTTAAAAACTCTCTGCACGCTAGAAGTAGTACAACTCACCTTTGCATTGTAGTGGTCTCATTTTTACACAGCACAAACATAACAGAAAAACTGCAATTTGCCATTCCTTTGGGAATGTACTTTTGGAATGCTAATGAATTTTTCAAGGGTTTTTTCTTACCATTAAAATTCAAGACAACAAGACTCCTGCCATACTTATCTAATTCAGCCTCCCTCGAGATAAAAATGGGATTGAATTATTCACTTAGAAGAATCCCTGCAAAAAGCTAACAAATGCTAAGCACTTCTTGTTTTGATAACACCAGATATTCTCGCTGCATGCTAAAACATTTGTACATCTTTTGCCGATGCCCAGCATTTGTGAATTAAATTTGATTAAAATGCAGGGCCATCAATTTATGGACACAAAAAACACATAGAGACACAGACACAATCACACACAATTGCACCTTAAACGACAATTGCCTTGCCATCATATTGTCTTGGTTGGAATTTAATCTAAAGGCTGCTGCTACAAACTGTTGAACTGGCAATTATTTGGAATGACTTACAGTCACGTCTAAATTCTGAAATGCAATTTAACTGTTTCTAAATTTCGGCTTGAAAAATCAAAGAATAAAACAGTCATTTTATTTATTCCTGTTTAGTGTACTTAGTCTACCATGTATGCCTAACTCCCTTGTGCCCTCTAGTGTAAAACAATTCTCTAGCGTCACTGAGAAAGACCACCTGAAATAACACCAATTAAGGTAACACTGGAATATGTGTAAAGTTAGCCATACAGCTCCTGTCATTTAAAGCAATGAAAGTAATCCTACCTTTTATTGCAATTTAGGAATAAGCTAGTCTTATTATTCATAAAATCAGACTAAGAATAATCAGAATAATCTCAAAGTTTATTTGTCAAAGTAATTTTCATTGAAAGACTGTCAGTCAAGTTTTATTCTGCTATTAATTGTAAATGGCTGTGTGGGGCACAGTGGCTGACTGGGTAGTGGCATCACAATCCCTGGATTATAGATTTGACTGCTGGCCCTGGCTCTGTGTGTATTGCCTCCCGTGATCTAAAGACAATTTAAGGAGGACTGACCACTATCCCTACTGTGTGTATTCGCCCACTCTGTCCATGGTCTTCCAATCATCCCATGGCTGGTGCTTTCTGACATCTGAGGCTCCATGTTTGTAGTCCCACTTCATGAGATAAGTGGTCATGAAACTTGGGTGCATCCTCTGTAACAAAAATGTTTTATAGCAAAACCTCTATGCATTTTTCAAACTTTTAGGAATAAATTTAAGGCTTGTTTACATGGGCAAGAAAGAATGTCTCATCTCTAAGGTATTATATTGGTAGACAAGAGAATCACAGTCACATCTCTAACCTGGAAATATCAAGGCAGGTGATAGAGACCAAAGGATTACCCACAGTACAAGAAAGTGACTACAGTGTAAAAGTTTGAATGGGAGAACATTCAAGTTAAATTCTATTTTAAGGGAACCTGAAGACTTTTTATATGTCAGAAGAACTATATTTCTTGTAATTTTATAATGTTATATATTGTGATTTATTAGGAAGCAGGGTATTCAGTTTTAAAAAGGCCATGTATGGAAATGTTCAAACGATATGTTTCCAGTTGACATGGAACCATTTCTGTTTTCTATTCTATTCTGCACTGGTCATATGCTAATCGATTTATATTAATTCTCCCATTCCCCCAAAGGACCTCCTGTTGAATTGTGGGCATGGCTGGTAGATAATAAGGCAAATGATAGTTCCTAAGTGACAGCTGTTTAGCTATTGCAGCATTTATAAAGGACAAATTCTTAACAGTCTGGAATAAGATCAAGGTCCACCAGTAGTATTCCAGTTTATAATCACCATCTGAATTGTCTGTTGTAGGACTTCAATAAGCATGGCTACATTTCATGGATGCCATGATGCCAATGGTGAGCTTTAAAAGTGGGTCCATTTTTTCGGCTAATCTTATCTGTAAGAGGTATTTTCCATTCAGGTCTGCTTTATGTGGGCTGAAATCTATTACACTGTTGGGGATCCATGGAAAAAAATTAATATGAAGGAACAAGAATTATCTAAATAACTGAAAACATAAGGTTTGACTTACGGCAGGTATTTGAGAGACACGCAATTTATTTGGTGCTGGCAACAGCCCATGTGGCATACTTGGGGAGCCAGACTGCCCTCCTGGTACATCTTCAGAATGTATTTGCACAGAGTGAAATGTAATTGGTTTCATTTAGCCAGTTTCCTTTTTGGACTCATTTCACCTAAAAAATAACTAAAAACACCAGCAGCAATAGCCGAAATGCTTTGATGTTCAGTTCAAGTGATGGCAACATAACTAGATAGACCTCTATTAATGAAGAACTGGCTTGGCGAAGCATGCCTCACATTTTAAATATTAGATAACAGTGACAAATGTTGTGAATGGATAATGTGGCATGAGCATGGCAGTTTTTGGAAATTCCTGGTAGTTAACGTTGAAAATAATTTATCTTGAGAATCAGGAGCCATATAGAAATGCAGCAAGTGTGGCCTGAAAACAGCTGAAATATTTCTCATCAGTTATTATATTTCATTAAGTAACATTTGTAAACCTAATCACGTGAATTACAAAAGGCTGTGATTCATATTTGCTGGGTACATATTTGCTAAGGTTATTACAAATTTGCAATTTGAAGGTTTCTGGGTGCCAGGCATTTTTTGTTTTAAGCTGAAAAGCAAAAATAAGTTGAATACAGGTATGAGGAAAAGAGAAGTGCAGGCAGAAGGAAAATGAAAATAAGAGGGATAAGCAATGAGAAATTGGTCATTTAACCTGAGATGGGATTATGAGATGCTTGTAGTCAGGACTACAAAAAGAATGATAGAGTTACAAATATAGGCTCAGGCCCGAAAGTGGAGTTTGGGGCTCGTGATAGCAGAGATCAGAAATCAGAAGCTGGATAATATGGAGTCTCCAGACAATAAAGATAAGAGATGAGGAATGTATCAGGAAGCTGAGCAGATCTAAAGGTATGGAAAGTAGAAGGTCAAAGATGACAAATGGAAACTGAAAGGCAATCAACGGACCAAAGAGATAATGCCAGAGCTGACAGTAGGCAGCAGGCGGCCAAAGGCAGCCCACGGACCAGATAGTACAAGAAATCATGGCTGACTGGAGGGCAGTTTGGGGCCTTGTGGAGAAGAAGACCTAAGAGCAGGTGTCAGAGGCAGAGAAAGTCAGCCAACATGGGGAAGCTACAGCCAGAACTGAAAATGAAGTAAAAATGAAGAAGGCCCAGGTTTAAATACAACCAAAATGCACAGATGTCCTCAGATGAGTGAGTCATATGCAGGATGAGTGAAGCTATGCCAGTAATTAAATCCAACCACTGACTCACAGATAATGCTTATAAAAGTTTATACATGTACCTAGTCTGGCTCATTGTGTACAGAAGGTTATGCGAGTGAGATATTTAAATCCGTTCTTACATCTATTTATAAGTTCATTTAACGGCACCAGTCATAGCGGAGCTGATCAGGCACTAATATGGCACTGACTGCCGACACTCTGGCACCCATGTGACCTCATGGTGACCGGTGTTACCAATACAAGTGAGTGGCTCCTCTAAGCACAGTAACTTTACACACTCGCCATAATTTAACCACGGTCTACACAATACCTGGCCTGGAAAACCAGCCAGCAAAACATTACTCTTTCAATCATTTCATGCTCGATTAAAGAGGTGTTTAATTACCTTTTTCAGTTCAGTTTCATTCATATTTATCACTTTTTTTGTTTTCGTGTTTGCTTTGCAGGAATTTACCATCATTTCTCTATAACGTTTAATTTCTTATGCTCAGTTCCACCATTAGTTTTCAATTTCTTGTTCATTGTCTTTTCATTTCATTATCCTCAGTTAATACGTACCTCAGTTTGCAAACAGTAAATTTAATATTGATTTTATTAATCCTCAGTTTCTTAGAAGTATTAAAAATTGATTTGTCTCGCCTTACCTTGCATTGCCTCGTCTTACAAATAGTTGTATTTATCGATGCTCAAAAATACAAAACAGCTACAACAATACAAGAGGTATGCTAATTTCTCTAGTGTGATGCAGTTGCTTTATATAATTGGGTCTTAATGCCATCTGAGGAAGCTGAATTAGGGTGATGGTTGGGTCTATGGGAGTGTGTGTCCTAACAAGGTGAGATGTGCAAGTTTTAGCAAACATGGACTTTTGTTCTGCACCTTGTCATCAGAATTCTTGAGATTCTGTAATATCAGTGCCTGGTAATGAACACATAATCAGATTATACACACAATGGTGTTTGGCAAGATGGCCAATGAAGCACATACAAAAACAGAAAAAAATAACTAATTATCTTGGTTTATTCACCCAGGGAAAGTGATGAGTAAATCAGAGTAGGCAGACATACTGTTGTACAGACGTGACATAACATACTGATTCAGACAGTACTCACCACTACCATGTTTAGAAATCCATTGGGTCAAAGCAAGGATGAAATAAGGAGGCGAGCATGAGAAACTGAATTTACTTTGAGAAAATTAAAAATGCAAGAGTAAATATTATTATTTGATCAATCAGATGAGAATATTTAATTTTTTTTCCTACAAATTTCTCTCTGACTAACAAATTATTCATTTACTCTCACGATGAGTATAAACTTTTCAAAGCCAATAGACTTTCAAATTTTTAAGTAGAATTGCTGTTGCTTACAAAAATATATCATTGTTGTCATACAAATAAAAAAATTACAGTCATTTAAATGTAACACCTCAGACTATATAATTTACTTAAATTAAATATACAACGTTCTACTAGTTATAGCAGTAAAACCTGGGGCAACATGTGGATTAACCTGAATGCTAAACTTTTAATAACATTAAAAGTCCTTAAAATTTAATAATAATAATAATAATAATAATAATTTTAAAAGAACTTATTTCCCTCATAAAGCGATACTGTGTTCAGTGCCTAAATATGTTGAACTGATCAGCTCGCTATTGGACGACTGTAAGAACATAAACACTTCCCATATTTCGTCTCATCCATCCCCTGGCTTTAGCAGCTTGTTGAATCATCTTGGTGACTCAGTGCATTAGAAGAAATCTTTCACACTTTTATAAAACTAGGCAGCAATGAAACATTTTTTGTTAGGCTAGAATCAATGCTCATTTTGGCATGAAAGGTTCCTTTGATAATTCCAATTTTCTTGAAGAGATCTCTTGTTTTTCCCATTTTATTGTCCTCTTCTATTTCT
>JAACJT020000002.1:1436302-1462515 GCA_009936485.2 Gymnarchus niloticus | reverse complement strand
TGTTAAGATTTGCATTGGGTGTGACGAGGATGGACAGGATTAGGAATGAATATATTAGAGGGTCAGCTCAGGTTGGATGGTTTGGAGACAAAGCTGGAGAGGTGAGAAATCGTTTGCAGAGGAGAGATGCTGGGTATATTGGGAGAAGGATGCTGAGGATGGGACTGTCAGGCAACGGGAAAAGAGGAAGGCCAAAGAGGAGGTTTATGGATGTGGTGAGAGAGGACATGCAGTTGGTTGGTGTGACAGAGCGGGATGCAGAGGACAGGAGAAGATGGAGAAGGTTGATCCGCTGTGGCGACCTCTGATGGGAGCAGCTGAAAGTGAATGATGATAGCTGTACTTACTTTTATGTCTGATCGCTGAGATGAGTGTTACACACAACATGGACAATTTCACCATGCCAGTTAGCCTACAATGCATGTCTTTGGATTGCAGGAGGAAGCTCACAAAGCATCAAAGAACATGCAAACTCCATGCAGATAGAGTGGAGGTGATTTTTGAGCCTCAACCACAGAGGTGTGATGCAACAGTGCTAACCACTGAGCCACCATGCCCCCCCCCCTTGGGGAGACCATGAAAACTAAAAATGTCACACACTCAAAAAATCAAAGCCTCTAAGTTCATACATACCCTGGAAGTACGAGACTGTGGTGTTAACCACTGAGCTACCATGGCAGCCACATCTGAAAATCCTTAGGATTTGGGTTAGGATTTATTTTATTTATTTATTTTTTATTTTGAAAAGGGAACCCCCCCCCCATAAACTCTTCAACCCCCCTGCCCACCCTGACCGGTTTGCCGTCATCCGAGTCACAGAACCTATTCTTCAACCAGATCGTCTGACTCCCTCCTCCAATATACTGTCATCCATCTAACTGTTTTAGATCATTGTTGTTCACATTGTATTAATGAACTTGTCCTGCCTGATGCCGGCCAGAGGATGATGGGCTCCCCCCTTAAGTCTGGTTCTTCCCAAGGTTTCCTCCTGCTGAGGGAGTTTTCCCTTGCCACTGTTGCCTTTGGCTAACTTTCTAGGGCCCTTGGGCCCAGGACTATGTAACACACTTTGTGACAATGCTCCTTGTTAAAGGCGCTATATAAATACAATTGAATTGAATAAACTTTGCTAGACTCCAATGTCCCAATGTTTCCTGTCCTCTTGTCACTCAATAACTCTGTGACCAATCCTTGTGTAATGTTATCCATCCTAATTGTCACTGTATTAATCAAGTGATATATTTGAATTATTATATGAGGGAAACATGGTGGCTTACTGCTTTGCACTGTTGCCTCCCTTTTACTGTTGTGGTGGGGATTCAATCCCATCTGTGTGCAGCTTGCATGTTCTTCCCATGTTACATGGGTTTCCCCAGCAGTTAGGTTAATTAATGTTGAATTAACGTATTGGCATCCTCTTCAGGATGTACCCCGTAATTGTGCTGTATGCCACGTGGACAGGCTCAAATCATCTCTGACTAGAATAAATGGTTGTATGATTTAAAGATAGAAAAGGAAAAAAAACTGATCAATGGCTAAATAATGTTTTCAAAATCTTTAGTTTAACAAATCTATGTCCAGAGAGTAGATGGAGTGAGATTATTTGTAAACTAAGCCGTCTGTACCTTATGTATAACCGTCAAAGACGAGCTCTTCGAAGTATCAAGGTCTCACAACCATAATAAATAAATAAATAAATAGATAGATAAATAAATAGATAAATAAATAATTAATAAAGACAACAATGGACGTACACTTCCATCTAGTGGCTAACAAATAGCAACCCAACTATTCTGACTGATTTACCTAAATCTGTGAGAATATTCTCTACTTGCAAAATCTGTAGTATTTTAACACAGACTTTTATATTATATTATATTATATTATATTATATTATATATGTGGAAGATTCTTTGCAAAAGGTTATTTCTATTATTAGCCTATATTATTATAACAGCTTTTGTACTCAGTGATACATTCCATTATGATACAAGAAATGCCTTGAAAAGGGTACAAAACAGAAGTTAATCCTCCCGTCTGTCCTCTTTATGAAGTCATAGATGACACAAAGGAAGGGAATGAAGCAGTTTACACACAAACACAAACTGTTTCCATTTAAAACAGAGTGCTGCAGCATATTAGGTATTTATTCAGCTCTGAGAGGATCTTATATAATAGTTAAATAGTATTGGTAATGGTTACTGTGCAACATTTGCCTGTAATGGCTTTTTCTCATCATAAATGCATGGTTGGATAATAGATGAATGTACTTGTGCGAAAGTTAGATAATGATTATATTTCATCTCAATGATGTAAGGGTCATGTCTGAGTTAAAAATTGGGACTTTTGTAGATTACGGTATCAAGCCCAATTTCAGAAATGGTACCTGATAGCATACATTTCATGATCCCATTTGTTTATAGTTAAGATTGTCTTTCCTGCCTTGCTGACTACTGTAGAGCAAGCAAACGATACTGCAGAATGACAAGGCACAGACGCCTTTACTGTAGTTGTTCTACTGTAATCTGGAAAAATAACAAAACAAGCAAAAATAAACAGATGAAATAAGAAAAACCAAAACGACATTTAACTTTGCATCTGTGCACTATAAGGTCACCTCCATGACTGTAATTTACTCCGCAACACTAGGGGGCAGTAAGTTAGATTTTTAAATGCAGCGCATCGGTAACTAAAAGGAGACTCGCGATAAAGGTGTGATCACGTGGTTTTACGCAGAAGCAGCGTCAAGGCTCTTTTCATTTTACTGGCCTGTGTCCGGATTTCGGAAAGTGCTGTAGTGCGCCGCTGTATCTTATTGTAATTAAAATAAAGATGGATAAGTTTGACAAAACGACTTTGAATGCTATGCCGACGCCAGCACAGGACTTCAGAGGGTAAGAATGTGCCTGAAAAGGATAACGATATCGAGTTGTATTGTGGCTGCACAGGCCTGGACTGAATCTAATATTTCACAAAATCACATGACGTTTATCGGACTCTATCGTGTCTCTAACATCCAGAGTCGTAATACCTTGACAATAGACTAGCAGTTTTACATTTTCACCAGACTAATCCTAGTGTTTTTGTCTAAAGGATTAACGCTACCACCGCACAACCGACCACTACTGACAATATGCGCTACTGTTTGCTATGAATTGGTATCGATGGGACAAATGAGGCTTCAAACCCCGAGGTGGGTTAACTAGCCAGTCACACACCGTGGGTCTTGAAGCCTCATTTAGCGCCAGCATTGATTGGCTACTTCGGGATACTCCCACCCACCATGGGTTTTGAAGCCCCATTTTTCCCATCATCTGCTTTTATTTGCTTCATTGTTGCAGAGGATTCCAGATTTATCCTCAGATAATTGGTTGTGAGCTAGTAAAGACAATGTTAAAAGATTTCTCTAGGCTAGTTCTTTTGACGTGTTGCCTTGCATTTTTCTGACGGTCAACTGTTTTGTTGGTTTGACTGATGGTTGCATCTTTGCAGTTCATTTCTATCCACAATGTGCCTCGCTCAAGGTCATCAAAGCAGGACTTTGAGAACTGAACTTGCAAACTTTGCTCAGCGTCATTAACCACAGTATCACATTTGTGACTAAAAGGTTTGCGTACCTCTGGTAATTAACTGCATTTGAGAATAAATTGCATTTAAAATGTGCTCAGAGTATTTCATTTAACAAACACAAAATATTTTGCATCACCATGTATAACCACCTTAACTGGCAGTAACCTCAACAAAATGCTCTTTGTTGCTGCTGATCAGACCTGTGCAGTGGTTAGGAGGTATTTTGGCCCATTTTGCTACATATATCTGTTTCAGTTCATGTATATTTTTGTGAAGTTGTGTCTGAAGGGCCTGCTTCAGATCACAAAATAGCCTTTCAGTGGGATTGAGGTAATGACTCTGACTTACCCATTCTAATATGGAATCGCTTCTGTTTGAGTTACTGTGTTGATTTTGTGGTGTTTTGGATCATTGTCATGTTGTGTGATCTAACTTCTTTTCCATTGTAGATCACAGTGCTGTTGTAGAATTCTCTGTTGCACTTTGGGATTCATTGGTCTCTAAATGATGGCACACAGTATAGGCTCTGAAGCAGCAGCACAGCACCATGCCATTGTTTCCACACCTCCATGCTTCACATTTATGATGAGATTTTACTCTTTGCATGCAGTACCCAGTAGAGGAAAACCTTATGGCCTTTATAGTCTTCATGCAGCGGTTTCCACCATGCTGACCCAAGAATGCCACTCTTGTTAAGCTTTGTCTTCTTGGGTCACCATGGTCCTAGATGTTCAATTGAAAGACGAGCCTCCAAGCCCTTATTTTGTATACTGAAGTTGTTTGCGCATTCTACAGCTTCTGCACTCATCGTTGTAGGGTACCCATGTGATTAGCAACCGCGCTGAGCTTCGTCCATTTGTAAGCTGTCCTCTTGACTGTGGACTTACTGAGGCCCAAGGCCATACAAAACTCTTCATAATCACTTCCAGTCTGTGGTTCAACGACGCCTCTGAAGTTCATTTAAATTTAGATGAACATCAGGTTACGTTTCAGGAGCTGTTCATTCAGATAATTCTGAGGGGTTACAAACTTTGTATGAAATCACTCACAGAAACATATAAAATCATTGTTTAAATTGAGAGAAATGCTTTTGAGTTTTTTTCTCTGTTCAACACAAATGGTCAATGATTCATTAAAAAATCTTTGTGTGATTTGATTGCATGATGGAGAAATCAAAGAAAACGGAATGGAGACTCCTAGTGGTCAGTGTTTAAAACTTGATATGATAGTATGCTTACACTGGATGTCATGCGAATGGAAGTCACGTCTCACACTGTCTAATGGTTTCCTTTCCCGTTACTTTTTAGAAATGATGGATCATTGGTGTCAGCACTGAAGACTTTACTGTTCTTTACAGTCATGATGGTCACACTACCTATAGGGTTGTACTTTGCGTCGAAAGCGTATGTTTTTGAAGGTGAATGTATTATCCTTTTCTTCTGTGAGCACCCTGGTGAAGTTGTGTTCCTTGAAATGGAATTCTCTTTCCCAGTTTATGTTGCTTCTAACATTGAATGGTAACTTACAAAATGTGTAGCTGAATTTAACTCTGTCACTCTAGATATTTCAATTTCATATGCCTTGTTTTGTGCTGCTTGAAAACAGGTTATTCTGAGTGAAATATCGAATAAACACTGGTAATTTCTCCTGACTGTCAGTTTGGTTCCTGAATGATTTTTTTTTTTTTTTTCTCCCCTCCTCCACAGCTTCACTGGGCATGTCCAGCAAGGACAGCTACTTCTACGCAGCCATCGTGGCAGTGGTGGTGGTGCACGTTGTGTTGGCCCTCTTCGTGTACGTGGCGTGGAACGAGGGCTCGCGGCAGTGGAGGGAGGGCAAGCAGGACTAGCGGTCTGTCTGCGGCTTTGTCCCGCACAGTCCCTGGATGGAAAAACCAGGAGAACGCAGGCTCTGCCAACCGTGTGGCAGAACCTGTAATCGAACTCTCTTTGATGTCTAGTAAGACTCACATTCCAAGGCATGCAGAAAGGTTTGACACCATGCTGACACTTATTGGAGTAAATGGAAAGGCCTTAGGAATTTGTTGTGCCCACGATTTTGTCAGCAACAAAATCCTGTGCTCCTCCTGATGAGGAACCTCTTCTGCTTTTGATCTGAAACTCACAAGAGTTGTCTGACTGCAGTCGGCGAAGGTGCGGATGGTAGCATGTAGGTTGATAGTGGCTTGTCATTGCTAATATTTGTATTAGTGATTGATCCATGTTTAAATGATCTGTCCATTTCTGCCATCCTAGTGTTTTTGCAGATGTTCCATATATTGTCTGTTTTTTGAGCGATTAAAGATGGCATTTTAAATTCATTGAGGGTTTTAATTTTTTATCTCTGACAAAACAATGTGTATGGTTTATATGCTGTGGTAAATGTGTTTTATTTAATAGAGATTGTTTGCCCATTCATGTACAGCACCTATTTTGAATCTTTACAAATCACGAGTTGGACAATACACTTTGGCACTGTTTTAATTCTGTCAGCCAGCATGCCTTTTGTTAAATGCATCTTTGTAATTGGATTGGCAAATTGTATAGTTTTCTTTAAGTGATTTCTTTAAATATTGGTATTTCAACTGAAGTCTCTCTCTTCCTGATCTTGAACACTTTTTGGGAAGAACACAATTACTTTGTGGTGGTTTTAAGCAGTCTGACTTCCAGTGTGATTTAGTTGCACGTGTGTGAGGCGTGCTTGACTCACTTCATCTTATTTTAGTCTCTGTCAGTGCAGGGTGTTTAAGCACGGCAACGGCCATTTGGTTAGTAGTTCTCGGGGAAAGAGCCTGAAATGTCAGCGCTCGCTTCAGCTTGCTCCCATTGTGCCATGGTTTCCTTAAATAAATGTCCCCACAATGGGTGAAATCATGTCATAGTTGGTGTAGTGTCAAGGAGCTGCATTTTCCGTTTAAGGCTTACGGTTCAGGTTGTAGCAGGGTGCATTTTATGTGTCCCTGATTAAGACATTTTCATTTTAACTCCTTCTGCAAGTCTTCCGAGATAAGTGGTGTGGTATAAAATAGCTTTCACCTTAGTCTCGATTTTCTACATGAAGGATTAATAATAAGGCATAGACCTCTTTCATATAACCTGTGGTAATATCCCAAAACCAAAAGGTACAATTATTTCTTGGTGCCTGGAAATATATAAAATAAGGTAGTAATTCAATATTTGCTGGCACCTATAATTTCGAAACAACGTTTAAGCCAGATTTTTTAGGGTCAAAGTTTGGCTGGTATCTTGTCTCAATTTTGAGTTTCTTCATTGTGTGTAATATAGAAATCCATGTCATGTGACGTACCTATGTAATCCAGTTTCTTGTTTTGTGTGTGAATTATAAGACCATTCAGTAAATAACGTAAGGTCAGTAATGTGAATTAAGTGAGATGAACCAAACATAAATATTAAATGGAGTTTTAATGCTAACGTTGAACTTCCAGTTTACACACATTTGTGTGCTTTACTCTAAGTTACACCCATCAGATGATATCCTGTTGATGGCAATCTTATCCCAATGTCAGACTGAGTTAGTCCACCTACATGTTCATTTTCCCGCATGTAATACTGCCTGAGGAGGGCAGTAACACTCTTCAAATTCTTGGTGAAAGCTCAGGTAAGATAAACATGCTTGACGTAACTTTGGCTTACATACATGATGCGTTCAAAAACAAAGAACACATCTGTTGTGCACAAAATTACTGGACCTGGCAAGGACTGTGATTATTGCATTACACGTGTAGTTTGAAGGCATAGTCGTAACCACAACAATTCTTGGTTCAAAATTGTGTTTACCACATCTAGTTAGTGATGCGTGATCTCTCCATCCATGCAGCTGTAACTGCTTATCTAGTGCAAGGTAATGATGAGCTAGGAAACCCAGGCGAATATAGCAGACAGCCCCGATGGCTTGTCAGAACAATATCTTTAGATGCTTGTTTAGTCCGGTCGGTTCTCTAAAATGAATACTCAACTCCACAATGTAAACACTTGTAGTCCAACCCTTAATGCCTTGACAATGCAAAGACAAAATACAGACATTTAAAACAAACCCTGTTTTGTTTTATTCAAACTTTGTGGCCTTGAAATACAGATTTTTCCTATTTTGGGAATGTGTAATTCACCACTATTTATTCCATTTGAAGAAACCCCATTTCAGCTACTGTGGCTTTGAGTTAGCCTGGAGAAAACAGATGTTTCGTGTATTAAAGTTACAAATTCTTTCCTAGTTGATCTCCAAGAAGATCCCGATCTCTAGGTCCTAGTTGTATAAACTTGTCCCATATGAGACACATTTTCCAGCAACTGCAACTGAACTGCCCTGGCAGATTTTCACCCTTGGATGGTGTGCATGGGAGCCATGCTCCTTAGGGGAGAAGGTTTTCCAGTCATTCTCTGTATGTCCCAAAATATTTAGGGAAGGCGAGGCTGCCCATTCCTTGGGTGCTGTACCGTATGCGTGCATTTTTGCTTGAACATCGGGCGCTAACAAAGGAGTTAGCTAAGGTTTTAATCATTAAGTTCCTTTTTTATTATTAACGAAAAAATTCACTGTGCACAAACATGGCTGTGCAGCTTAATGCCTTTGATAACTCCTGAAAGGGAATCCTCTTCAAGTCCATTTCAAGGTGTCTATCAAAGGTTTACGCCGTCAAATTTAAGCATTGAGTGGAAACAAGCTCAACTTTATCAGGAGTTTTAAGATGCTTCACTCAGTTGAGCAAATAGACATTCTGAACATGGAAATAAGTCAATGGGAAACGCCAAAAAAAAACTCTCAGGGAGAGCATGTGAATGCACCTTTTAAATACTTCAAATGCTACAAAGATGTTATGTATCTGCAAAGGCATGCTATGTGTTGCTTTCTCTCTTTGTGGCATGGGACAGTTATGTTAAATCCAGTGACCCCTTTTCCTCTTTAGTACAATGGGCCTACTGACAAGTCATGTTCATTGAGCTCCTCACCAATGGTAAGCATGTCTAACTTTCTAAAAATTGTTTATTGATTTAACCCCAGCTTAAAAAAACAAGCGTGTTCTAATGTTCTTCTGTACGGGGCCAAGTTCAAATTCTGAGTTGGGCCTATGGCAGAGAAGCTCTTTGAGTCCTATGTGTAACAGAATGCTCAGGTGTCATTCAAGGGATGGCACTCGAGATCTTTAGGAAGTGAATAGAATCACACCTAACCTCTTGTTACCCTCCATATGAACTGTGGCAGTAGATTCATTGCCTTTTTTTCTCTCGTAAGAATGACCTAGTAAACTACAAAGTGTTTTAGTAGGACCAACCTTTCATTCACTGCTCTGTGACTCATTCCACACCCACAAGCTATAAATCAAAGTGAGTTACATAAAAAATGATTCGCCTCATCGCTTTATTAAGCTCTTCTGATGTCTCAGAACTGCTCTGACGATAGTCTTGAGCTCTTTTAAGGTACTTTTGGAGCAGCAGGGAGGGAGCCTGACGCATGCTCATATGCTCTGTGATAACACCCGATGCATATTGAAATTGGTCCATTGAGCCTCAGCTTATAGAGGGAAAAAACTGAATATCTGAAAACAAGAGCTGAAAATATTTCCAAGGTGGAAAGCATTCCTTGGAATGATGGTGCAAGAAGAGCCAGACAAACTTGCCCTCGCCTCTCTGACAAATCAGGAAAAAACCTGGATTGTTCATGCACACGAAAAAGTCCACATGCAATGGTAGAAGTCTGATGTAAGCATGCTGACTTCCACAGATGGTTATACTGGGACTGTACATAACTCGCACCACAAATCTGGCCCAGTATATGGAATCAAAATCGCAGAGGGAGATTTGGAACAACTTGGCAAATTCAGTCGGCCTAAAGTGACGGTCCTGGAGTTGATGATTAATGGCCTGATGGTGTCTGGAATGGGCTCTGTCTTTTATCCAGTCTTCCTTGTTTTAAATGGTTATAGCCCAATACAGTGAATATGTGTGTGGTATATGCTTGTTTTATACATGCCATTTTTACCTTGATCTAATTGGTATAGGAGAGTTGGTGTAGCCTATGACCATTTTGTGAGGAAGGGTCAGAAGGGCAGGTTGATTCATGCTGATCAGTGAGACCTGGCTCAGCTCCTATACTCTCTTCTGTTTTGCCCCAGTAATCTCAAACCCTAGGTTGACCCCAATCCCGGAAGTAGTAATCCCTGTCTGTTTGGTCCCATGTTTGCATTTTTATTTTCTTTTTTTGAGTGCTTGTCTGCCCCATTTCTGGGATTCGCTTACGTGGGTGTCGTATTGGCCCCTGGATTGTCCTGTTCCCATCTCTCTCTGGAAAAGGGGGTCTCTTTAATAAACCTGTTCTTCACTGCCAAGCCCCCATGGCTTTCTGTTTACCACCCCAACGTGAGAGACCCCCCCTACACACAGCAAAATATTCTGTGGAAAAATGTTATTTTGAAACTTACTGGGTTGTGTTTAACTACCCAAATGAAAAAGTTGCAATCCTGAATGTGATTCTCCTGCGATATATGGTTTGACAATATACAAATTGTATTAATTATGGATAGAAGAAACATGAAACAGTGGCAATTTGTAATGCATTTGTAGGCCAGTATTCTAACGATACAATTAAGTGATGAGGAACAAGACTTCAGATATCATAAAAGTACAATCTGGCCTACTTCATTTTCAGGCAGATTTGTACTTGAGGCATTATTTGCAAGAGTATTTGTAAATTGCAGATAATGGTTGTGATTTCTAAAATAAAGAGTGAGCTGCTGCAATGGCTGAGTGAGCCCAGCTGTGCCAGTGATCATATGAATCAGTTTTACAGTTTGAATATGCAATTTAATTTGTCATTTCTAAAATGAACCAAAAATTTTACTGGCAGGTTACCAGAAAATGATTTGCTGATTAGGAAAAATGCTCCACAGTGATAGAGTAAGTGCCGACTTATCATTGAACTTCAGCAAAAGCTGCATCCATACCCTACCAGACTGTAAGAAAATACAGATTTGTTCTAATGCCGTAAAATCCATAATGCAAGGTTGAGACTCTGGCATCTCATTGATGGTTTTTGGTGTATCTAAGCCATGATGTGCAGTAAATGGTTTTTGTCACACAACAATGAAGAGACCCTGAAGCAAAGGTAGAAGACGAAAGCACCGCGATCTCGGACGTTTGGTTGCTCACTCCTTTCTTTCATTTCATGGTCAGATGAGCGTGTGTGTGTGTTATATGAACTGTTCATTGCAGGTTACATAAGCTGCTTTGGAACATTCCACTGACCTTGTTCTGCATTTTCCTTTTCATTCTGTAATAGACAGATATGAGTTGTAAGATTAACAGCTCCTACTGCTACTTTGTAGCTCACACAACAAAATCAAATAGTAAAGGAGGCGGGATGTGTTTTCAGTTGTCCTTTTGATGGTGATGGGTAATGGGTAAAGTTTTGTGGTAAAAGCTTTGGGATATTGAAAAGCTATGCAAGGTTACAAAAAGCTTTGGCGAGTAATCACTGTAAGAAATTAAAGGTCTGCACCTGTGCACATAAGAACTACATTATTTTATAATCCCGGAAGTTAAATTTTCCATCTTTGAAAGAAGTATGAGTCCAGAGAAGAAACTGTAATCAGGCAAAGCATAGTACAGGGAATATGCAACTCCAACAGCCACAGATTTTCACATTTTGAACCGGGGTCTCAAACGAGGTAATCTTCCACCATATAGGCAGAAACTGAATCACCCAAAGCTTGTGATTTATTGTTCATATAGTGGCTTCATCATCAAGATACAGCGAGAAAATACATACATTTTAAAAGTGATGAACTCTAAATTTAAGATCTGAAAAGAATAAATTGTACATATGTCGTTATGCTGCATTTTGCTGGAATGAAGAAATGTTAGCTGTTCATCTAGGGCTCGAACAAGGTCATATAAGCACTGGAAAGCCAATTTACGAGATGGTAATTTATCATCTAGCGCCAGTGGAACATGGTCTTGTAAAAGAAAATGTCTTAAATCGTTCATCACAATTGGGAAGTCTACGCCTCTGTGTGGTATATAATGGTTTCAGCCAGATAACTGGTTTCTGTGTTTGCTGTTTTGGATGTTCCATACTTGATTTAAATCTATGTAGCATGACATATTACATTACTGTTAGATGTTCAGTTATTTTTTAAGTCTCACCAACAGAGCTGACGGAAAACGCGATAGTTTCAGAATTGAATAACTTAAATGAACGATTTTGATTTCAAAAGCGTCGGAAAGCCTTTAACTCGAAATATGACCACTGTGATGTCCAGCGTGATGTCGCTCCTATGCTGGAAAGGCGTGACGCAGTGTCACAGTTCGGCAAACACTGTCACTAATGCACCATGACATTATTCTGCAAAGTCGCCTTACGAAACAGTTGACGTTGTGTAACCCCTAATGCTTTACTGCTTGTTCCAGGCTCAGTCACAGGGAATCGCTCGCAAGTGACCTCGTTGCCTAATGAATATTTGACCCCGAGAAATCACCTTATAATTAACAATTTATAAGGCGAGCGGCTGCTAATTTATAGGCACAGTGCTTTCGCATACAGACCCACTGACTTGCGCGGAAAAGGCATCCACGATGACCAGATGATACTGGACCATGCTATAATCTGCCGTTTCGGTCCAAAGGGGAATGAACTCGATCCGTCCGGACGCGCTTCTACGCTGAATCGCAGATCTTCGACCGCGAACGGCCGCTTCTACCGTGACAGGGAAAATGAACGTCGCTGAATGAAAAATAAATAAATAAATAAACAAATAAATATAAAATGGGACTCACTCATTGCCCGCAGAAAACGGTGTTAGTTATATAACAATCTCCGGTGACTAAGACAGGAGTAAGCTTTTTCGATTCACCGTTTCAATCTGGTCTTTAAACTGGGATCCCCATCTCGGAGCCGCGTTTACTTAGGTGAGTTTCGTATACGGAGTTTGTCTTTTGTTTCTCGTTTTACTTGACGTGTATGTCGGTGCCATCGGTTTGAATGTCAGCGTGATCATTCATATATGACTGGACGCCGGCCGCACATGGTTCGCTCAGGTGTACGGCTTTCACCAAGATCCCTCTTTCTGTATGATTTCTGGAAGTTTATAGCCGTCTTTCGATTGCATTTTTCCTTACGATGCTCGCTAGCACATTTATTGTAAATGATGCGGCTCATTTGAAAAACATTTGACTATGTGCTCGATGCAGAGGTCCCTGGTGTTTCCGCAGAAAACAGGCTGAAGTTCAAAGTTAAGTCTACAGTCAGTCCAAGCGGCCGGAGATAAGACAAGCTGTATTTCAGAAATTTCAGGTGTACTCACTATTAAATACTCGCTTACATTTATTCTTTTAAAACTGATATTTGTATATTATCAAATGGCCTAGAATATGTAATTGAAATGGTTTTAACGTAGCAGCGTTGATGCTTTATGTTGACGTTAGTCATCTTTGTCAGAAAAGGCAGGGTTTGTACAGGCATAGGGAGACGGCAGCAGTTATGAATAGCTTGGATATTTACAGTAGAAATATTTGGATGATGACCTGATTACAGCAATTCAATACCTTTTATTAGGCAATAGTAATAAATACTCATAATAAGCAGAGGACCTGCATTCTTGATGACAGTTTTATGTTCTTTTTATTGACTTCTTCACAGAGTGTATTATTTGCGATGTCTTTGATATTTTAATTGGTCTATTTTTGCGGCTAACCTTCATCACGCAGAAATGAGAGTTCTAACGTGTGCTGCCTTTCACAAGGGTGATGTAAATGCATCACAAAAGCACCAGGCATGGCTAAATGAGCTTTAATTATTTCAATTACAAATCAGAATTCCATTATTTTTACAATGCAGGAGGGTAGCGACATGCTTTAGTGTGTAGTTGTATTATATCTCACACCTACAAGGCCATCACTGCTCTGCGTGTGTGGAGTGGGCATCTTTTCTCCCCATTTCACACGGAGTTCCTTCCACATTCCAAAGACGTGCTCAGGGTGATGTCTATAAATTGCCTCTAGTATGTGTTCTGCTATGGACTGGCATTCCATCCAGGCTGTAATTCTGCCTTCTATCCTGTGCTGCCTGGAGTTGGTTCCAAGCCTCCCCCCACAACCCTGTTAATGAATAGCAGTTGGATGATTGACTATGCAGGCATCTCGTGATATCAGAAATATTAAATTATTCAAAATCTATCCATCATGAAACATATCTTAAAAATGGATTCCTCATTAAATTCTTCTGTTAGTTGGCAGGATGATTACATGCTAGTCTTGTTCAGAGCTGTACGGTTGTTTTACTGTGATTCCAGGAAGCATTGAAAGGTTAATAAGATACAGTTTATATATAGAAAAGCAATCCCGGGGTTCTCAGTATTTCTGGGGTCTGAGTGGATCTGACAAAGTCACTAACCTCATTGTCTGCTAAGACAGTGTTGTAATCAAATCCTGGAAGTATCCCGCCAATAACATAAAACCTGGCTTCTGCTAAACAATCTGCTAACCCCACATTTCTATGTTTGTTGAGATTAAGAAAGAAGATACCAGTTGTCTCACCTATGTTCCAGAGATCTCAGTCAGGAACTGTAGAATGTATGACAGGTCACTGGGTCAAATCAACACAACAACTAAGGGGTGTAATTCATCCATGCATCCACCTTCTAATCACTTGTCCTGGTCAGGGTGCCTGGAGCTTCTCCCAGGCAACACCCTGTATGGGATGCCAATCCATCACAGAGTATATGCATGGACATACTCACACAGTCATATACTACAGACAATTTAGAGATGGCAGTTACCCTGGCTGTATGTGTTTGGATAGTTTGAAGAAACCAGAGTACCTGGAGGAACCTGGGAGAGAGGAGGAGAACATGCAAACACCATCCACAGAGTGGAGGCAGAATTCGAACCCGTAACCCTGGAGGTGCAAGGCAACAGTGCTAGCCACTGAACTAGTCCATTTATCATTATTATTATTATTATCATTATTATTAGGTATGGTGTTAATAAAACAGCAAACTGTCACATATGTTTTGAGTGTCTGTTTAAATGAACTAATACCTGGGAGTTTATAAACAAATAAAACTTCATACAGCCAATAAAATGCTTCCGATAGTTGTACTTTAGCAGATTTTGTGGAATTGGCCTAGATTAGTCTTCTGGTTCTCTTCTGATCATGCTATCTTTTTTTTTTGTTTAACTTTGATGTCATTTGTTGGTTGCCAGGATATTTGCTAGTCCAGCACGCATCTCATCAGCACACTTACATAACGACATGCATAAGTAGTAGCAATCCATCCATTGTTTTCCTTTACAATTCAACCCCTGCTACAGCAACAACGCTTCTTGGCTGTAAGATAAACAAACAGTGTTTGGCATGAAATCATCAGAATCGGCTAGTTCCACATTAAATGCCGGGAATTTGATTGATTTCAGAAAAATTCCCAGAAGAGGTAATTGGCATCAAGGTCTTGTAGTTTCCGCTTTGCATCAGTGCAACTGCGATCGTTTGTTGCGAATAGCATGCTGCGTTTTAATGATACTTCCCTTTTCTGCTCCACTCGGAACTGAAATGCTTTCCGGTCCCATGGGGAAGACCCTTGACTTTATATGGGCTCTTTATTAATAATGCAAGTGTGAACAACGCTACCATATGGATTATCTTTCAGTTTCCTTGGCCACTGGGTAGAGTTTAACTTACTTCTGTGTGAGTTTGCAATGTGAACTTCTCTAATGCGGAACAAATATTAACTAGGAAAATGCTTCAGTTTATGAGCAGCAGATGCTACCATAACATTACTTTCCCAGATTTGTTACACCCTTTGGACTTTCTGGAAACAGCGATGATAAAGCACACAACGTATACTCAAGCCCTTTAATTTCACATGCTGGCGTTTTTGTCTTTCTCAAGAGCCACTGCGTTTAATTTGCATGTTCATAGACTGAGAAAATTATTATGTCCCAGCCTTAGAGGAGTTTCCTCCGGTGAGCATATTACTGAATGAAACAAATTGACTTGGATACAGTATTGAAAATGGTTTGATAACCATAGTAACAAAGACGTCTGTCAGTCAGAAATTTGAAAAGTCGTGCTCTAATTTCCATGACTTTAATGATTCTGTGACCTGAAAATAATAAGCAGTTAGAAGATGGATGGATAATTTACTTTAATGAACATAGAAACCAAAATGTCTTTTTTGAGTACTTTCTTTTAACAAGTGTTCAAATCTGTTGTCCTTCAAAGAGGACTGTAAATTTGCAAATACATTGTATAATTAAGTAAAATTAAGCTGTAGTCCATCCACCTTTATGACAGAAATGGTAAATGGAGGTGTTTCTGAATGAATATACAATGCTCTGCAATGCTCCTTGGCAGTCAGTTCATAATGTTTTCTCTCTTTTAGTGTTGACATTGTTGAGAGTTGATCTCAGAAGAAAAACAAAACCCTCTGACCTTGAAATGAAAGTCTGGAAAAGTAGGTTAAAAAAAAACCTTTATCAGGCAGATATTGTTTAGAAAAAAAAAAAATTTCAAATAATCATTCTTCATTGTGTAATTTGTAAACCAGGTGTTTTTTTAAAAGATCAGCTAGATGTTGTTTATGAATGATAAAAACATCATATAGGTCTACTTGGTTAAAATGCTTTTCATGTTTTACTTCTGACAAAAGTCAGCATTGTATCCAAAAATGTACCATTATTCATTATATTAAATACGAAAGGGTGAAGGCATCAGCGAGCTCTGACCTATTTCTGAGTAAAAGTTTTTAAATGGAAACACTAAAACAGAAGATTGAAACTTCATAATGGGTCTGCCTTTTCTTACTGTGGTGTGTTGATTTCAGTGCTCTTATTCAAGTGGTTTTCAGACCTGGTCCTAGTTACCTTGGCTGTAATCTACATTTTATCTCAGGTGAGAACTTAATTAGCCTAAAATGAGTTGTTGGAGTTAGTCTACAGGTGTGTTTCTCCTAAAATAACATGTCCCATTCTTAAATTTATTAATTTTTTTTGACTTAATTAATTGAACTTCATTTAATTCATTCTACAGTCACCAATTGGTCTTATCATTGAAACAAATAATTTGAGCATTCTTTTTACAGTGCAAATGGAAATGTGCTATTTACATTTTCACAATTATATATAACATCATTTAAAGTTTGATTTAGTTGGGCAGCAGATCAATCAAGGCTAATTAATTAAAACTGTTGGAATAAAAGCATAGGCATTCAGGGAGTTTCAAAGATCTGGATTGGGAAGCCATTAATGAATGTGCAGTAAGGGGGAGAAAAAAAACGCTAAGTACTTTTCATTTTGATGTTTCTAATAGAAATTTCTTTTGATAGTTGCTGCTGCTGTAAATATGAAGGCAATTGGGGAAAAAAACCCCATTTTTGCTCATTTTATGGATTTTTTTTCTCATCACAAAAATTCACATTTCCTGGATCCAAGAATGTACATATATTGAATTTGGTTCAACATAACAGCCTGTGCTGTTCTCTTTCTAAAATTTCAATAATTTGAGCTTAATAATTTTGTCCATTTGTCATTCATATTAAGTTCCATTTTGTCACGTGATCCTTTCTTTCTATATAAAGGGCACAGGAAGGCCTTCAGGGTGTAGGAAATGAAAGCATTTTGTTGGCATGTGTACATCACCACCCATGCAGGAGGGTCCCACCTGTTTTACTGGGGTGCATGTCACCACAGTATCAGCTCTCAGTTATGAAAACTCAGCCCATTTGAAATGAAATGCGTGGTCTTACAGACAGCTGGGCTAACCTCACATCTGGATGCATCTTTAGCCCATTTGTACATAGATGTTTATGTTTATAAGTAATTGACACAGAAACTGAGAAATAAGTAAAATTGTGGGGTAGCTGGCTTGTTCATGGGATTATCCAAATTCCGGCTCATTTGAAATCACGGACGTTGGCTGACTTGCTGTTTTTCATGTTGTACATTCATATTTAGAATGATAGGGCATAACGTGCGACACAGTAAACTGACATTACAGATTTTGGTGCACTGCACACAACACATAGGTGTACTGTTTATTAACTACACGATGACTCACACCCACACGGGCAGGTTTAAGATCAGAGTCTGCCTGGGCTAGGCTGATAAATCTGGTAACATAACCATAAAGCAATCTTCTGGCTCAAACGTTGCTACGATCTGCTAGCTGCACACTCCGTGAATGGGCAAGGCAGTTGTACCTGCAGCAAAGATGTCAGGTGTTCTTAAATTCAGTGTATGACTTGCTTTTAATTGTCTCTATCTTCAGGAGCTGTATTCCCCTTCCTCCTTAGTTTCTCGTGTGCCAGTCATCA
The DNA here is from genome assembly GCA_009936485.2 of Gymnarchus niloticus. Taxonomy (NCBI): domain Eukaryota; kingdom Metazoa; phylum Chordata; class Actinopteri; order Osteoglossiformes; family Gymnarchidae; genus Gymnarchus; species Gymnarchus niloticus. The sequence continues at coordinate 1,444,622 of JAACJT020000002.1, read as the reverse complement.
TTTTTAATGTACTATCAAGATATATTACACTCAAGGTAGTGCATCTTGTGTACATTTTACGGAGCTGCCAAATTTTGTGCATTAACTCTTGCTGTGGTGTTTATACAGAGACTGAAGTAGCCAGTCAGGTCATCTGTATGTTTTTGTCAAAGCTTTATGAGACTATAGAGTCTAGGAAAGGCCTTCTTAACAAGCTCAGAGGTGAAAAACGAGCCTTTATTTGGCAGTTTTGTAGTTTTGCATAAGTGATGCTTATGCTTAATCAAGCACCTGCTGAGACTATGGAATTATCCAAGTACTGTTTCTTTTCTGTCATAACTTTATGGTCTTAAGATGAACGTTTGTACTAAAAGAATGGCACAACACGAGACCTTGAAACTCCACTTATTAAAGGCCGAGCCAGCAAGAATTTCATCAAGTACAGCAGTAGCCTGCATTACGATTGGTGTGGATGTCATGACAATGCTCAGTGATTTTATTTATTTATTTTTCTAGCCTCATCTGTTCTCATGGGTTGCACTGGTTAAGTATCGCATCCTTTACATAACCAGTACACTACTACTTTTACCCCAGCTGCACACAGCTTAAGAGCTAGCCAGATTAACTGGTTCAGCCCTTCTCTTGGGAATCAGAATGAGGTTAAGTACTGATGCTTTGAGGTAAATCACTCTGCGCTTTGTGCCAGGAGTAGGCTTTCAACCCAGCAGTTTTTCATTCCTTCTCCAGCCCCCTTTCTCTTGTTTTTTCCCTTTTCCTCCCATTTCTCTCACTCTCCCTCCCACACATTATAGTACATGCTAAATAAAGAGCTAGGATATAGCTGTATTAATATAGGCATGAATTATATTAATCACATGACATGTGGCTCCTCCATGTTCCTGCTTTCAGGCTAATAGCAGGCATGATCCATTGTACCACACAGAAACTGTAATGTGACTATTTTAGTCCAATTAGAGGTTTAGTTGATTTTTCTTTATCAAATATCTTAGATTTATCCTTAGAGGTCACCTATGACACATTCACTTTTAACGTAAGACTTGAAGAGCACACACTTTTCATCAGAAGCTCTTCACTGGGGCTGAAGCGGATCTTAATATTTTTTCACATAAGTGTTGTGTGTGTACGAAGTTTTCCTCCCCTTATGGGTAAAGTCTACTGTATTGTAAGCATTAGGTAACTATGACACTGCCTTTAATGTTGCAGAGCATGACGCTGAGAAAGTAGGTTACCAGGCCGTGTTCTGCAAGCTGAAACTGAACAGCAGCCAGAACACTTCCCGAGCAGCTTAGTGTGACTTTCCATGCTGAAGTGGCATCGGTCCTCACTGCAGATTTGTAGTGATGGGACAAATGAGGCTTCAAAACCTGTGGTGGGTGGGAGTATCCTGAACTAACCAATTAATGCTGGCACTAAGTGTCTACCCATGGCTACTATTGTTAGCATTGATTGGTTAGCTCGGGGTACTGCCACCCGCCATGGGTTTTGAAGCCTTGTTTGTCCCATCACTACAGATTTGAGTTCGCTGTGTTGTACTGGCCCTTTATGAAAACCGGCGTTCGCCGACAAGGCTTTACACAATGTCCCAACCCTAGTTGTTAATTTTAACACATAGCTCATTTTTCAAGTGCTATCAAAGAAATGTATTTTAGTGACATGACAAAGCTGATATCGCACTTCTGTAGATGGAATATGTTATGTTTCATCATCATTGAAGGGGTGCTAATAAGGATCAAAAATCAAAATACTATGTTTAAAGATTTAAAAAGACTTCCCCCCCTTAATATTTTTGAACATAAGTATTATGAAAGAGATGCTTGTTCTTTCTGTCACACCAGTTTTTTAACAATGGCCCCAAGCATAACTGTTGTGTCCCCACTTTGTTTAAGGCAGCTAAATGATGATCATGATGTAATTTAAATGGAGACTAAATCAAAATGCTTTTGAAATATCATGGTCTTAATCTAAGGCAAATCTGTTCCTGACACAGCAAGGTGAAGTTCAGCCAAGGTGAGCGAACACATGGCAGCAAACTTTGGTAACCTACAATTTAGTAGGCTAGCAGAATGTTCTGCTGTTGATAAGGGCGCCCTCTATTGGAGGGAAATATTTTATCACCTGCATTGCAGTGGAAATGTGAAGCTTGGTATTTCATTATATTGGACATACTAGCTTTACAATGTATGTTTAGCAGTTCCAAAAGGAAAAAAAACGACACCTAGAGTAAACGAGCCTGAAAGAATTTGTAGGCAGACTGTAATTGTAATTGCTGTAGACTGGTAGAGGGAGATATGCAATGAGATGAAAGTGTAACTCTTCCTTGAAACAAGAGTGTATTTTTGACAGTGATGTTATGTATATCATCAGATGGACTCCATAGAAGGAAGATCAGTCACAAGAGCGACCTGTATCATTATTTGGTCATCATTTCCCTTCAAAAACATTGGCTACTTTTTGTTTAACTCTCTTACTCACACGTGCTGAATGCTGAGAGACGTCTGTCTGGCTATAGAATATATATGCTGTTGTTACATATTTATAGCTAGTATTAAAAACAATGTTTTACTACCATTATATTTTACCAAATTCTGCTGAATCTCGGTGTCTTAGTTTAACCTGAAATCTTTATTGAGGCATGCTGGACATATGATAGACCCAATAGCACTAGAGTTAACACAGCTAACTGCCAAGCGGAGGGCGTTCAGCGTCAAGTTCACTAAATCCTGATTAGAAACTAAGCTGGACTGAAGACAGCTTTCACAGTATTTGTCCTGGACCATAAATGAGAAATGTCTATGAATAAAGATCGCGTGTAATTGTAGAAACTGGTAACTTGTGGTGCTGTCGGCTTTATTCAGCGTTGCCGCAATCTCCGGTGTCACCTGTCTTTGTGTGTCACACGTAGAGGTCGGTATTCTGCAGAGCTGCATGGCACGCGCAAGGAGGACAGTTTATTTAGGAAGCCGCTTTAGACATTACCCTGGTTTCATTCGGGAATGAATCATTTTCTCCTTGAAAATATGTTCCCCATGACTGCCATAGGTATTCTGGGCATGCATGTTACCCTCTTTAACCTTGTAACTGCGACATATGAGACGTTCCTCAACAGTTATATAACTGGTCTTATCGGTGCCTGTCCCCTCTATTCGGGTGCTGCTGTTTCCATTCAGCGTTTGTGCTCGACGACTTCATCAAACCAAGCAAAAATAAGCCACTGAATCTCTTTCTGTCTTCTGTATGTTTATTTATGTATGAAATCCTGGGATTTAGAGCTGTAACTCACACGTATGTGTGCGTCTTTGCATCTGTGTGTGGCCGTGTGGTTGTGTGTGACTCGTCTTGCAGTGAAACACCAACTCACCTGGTCTAGATGGTGAATTGCTGCCTCTGCAAAATGCTACACGTCGCCTTTTAGAATGGGGGACCTGATTAACGCGGTTATTGTTAGGCACACCAAATACAGCGAAGTACAGTCCAGTACAGTACGTGTACACTGTTGTCATAATGATGTCGTAGAAGCAACAGGAGAACATTTCGATACTAGTCAGGGGCGCAGATGACGGGAGGGGAGTGGGGGATACGTCCAAACCTAAACCCCCCAGTTTCATAAGGACCCCGATCCGCCCCCCCCACTTTTGTATAAGCTTAAAAGTTGAAAATTTTTGCTCACAGTTTGGTCCCCTTCACTTCAAAAATCTCTCCTGCACCCCTAACACTAGTAGTATACATTCCTAATATCTTAGTGTTATAATCTGATGTGTGGAACCATATATACTGATGTGTATGTTTTATGAAAATGTTAATGTATTTTCCTTAAGATATTTTGTTTGCACTCTAAACCCAGTCTTTAAGGTATTTATGTATTTGTAACTGTGAATGCAACTGGTAATGCTAAAAGTACAAAATGGGAATGGTCAATGGGGGTCTTGCATGCTTTCCATAGCTATGAAATGTTTACTTGTGTGGTGGTCAATTAAATTAAGTGAAACATCCACAGATCTCATTTCCAACTCATATTTAATCAGCGATTTCGACATTTATTTACTTGAAACCCAAGTGGGCATGACAGGAATCTCAGATTCAATTTTCGTGTTAGAGATTAGCATGCATTTGTTGAAATATTCTTGAAAAGAAAACGTACCAAATTTTACGGGTAACAGTTATAGGCCTATGCAGAAGTGTGTTCACTTGGTGGCTAGTATTTACAAGATTGTCTTTGAAAGTTAAAGTTCCCTTCATCATTCTTTCCTTTTAAGTCTATTATTGTGGTTGTGTAGTTCAGCTCACTGTTTCCAGGGACATACCAAAACACTGGCATCCCTTGCTGTTGCTGGCTATGGACGTGCACCGAAAACTGTTAGGTTTGGTCTCAGAAGGAATGAGGATGCTAGATTGCCGTATAAACAGCAGAGAAGCCACGGGATCCGGTATGTGTTTGAAAGTACTTTGCTAAACTGCCCCCCCCCCCCCGTGATGAACTGGCATCCAGGGACTACTTCATCTTTGTACCCTATACTGCTCTGCCACCATGACCACGGTAAGTGTTGAAAGACTGGTGGATGGATGTAATGATTCCCTGCTTTATTTTCTCATTCCATAAGGTTTACTAGATGCTGCAGTTACTTGTCATCTCTAACACTTTATGATCCGTTTTTAATAGAACTGTTCACACATTTGAGTCCCTGTTAGTTGTTTATCCCGTAGATTTTACGACAGGCTTATGTCTGTCTTGAGGAAAGTAAATGGCACTATTTTTATGTCATTCAGGCTGTTTTTGTGTTGTGTCGATTTAGAGAAGGTGAAAATTAACTTTAAACAATTGAATACAGTAATAGTTTTCTATTGAACATTGCCTTAACAATTCTAATGCACTGATAATAATAATTGAGATGGATGAAGGATTTCAATACACATTAGGATTGAATAAAAGCATTCTTGCATGGGTTTTTACGTCTTATCAATAAGCTGAGTTTGATAAAACGCTGTTCCCTTGTTGGGTAGATGCGACCTGACATTCTTGCCATTGAGAATTCGGTTCCCCACCGTGAGGCCGCCCACGATGTGGCCCTGTTGTGCTGTCACTGGTGCCCTAGAGCTGTGTTGCCCATGAGCTTTCGTACGTCGTGTCACCTGGTTACAAAGTTAGTAGGTTAATGATAAAGTCAGCAAGACAGTAGTGTGGTACAGCTAGTAATTTCAGAAATGCTTGGGTCTATATTTGATTGTAACTTTGTGTCAGTTTGTGCAGAATACACGAGACATGCTCTTTCTCTAACAGCTCCAGTGAAATTGACAGTGATTTTGACTGACTGAGGTATGGCCGACCAAAAAATTTCCCAAGTTTTTAAGATTTCTGCACCCCCTGCCCCCACCCCCTGATTCCTACACCCCTCTCCACCCTATGCTACTGTTGTCTTCCATCTTTTACCCTGTGGACATGCTCCTCTTGACACAGTCCTCTTGTGAGCAAGCAGACTCATTCTTTCCCTGGGATGGTTATATATAGCCACCACGTTACTTTTTTGATGCACTATCAGCAAGCTTAGATGAATTTTTAGGCAAGCATAACAAGGCACTGACCTAGTAACACACTACAACTGGCTAGGCTTCAACACGGTCATCTACTGCATGTCTCAGTCAGTCTGCAGATCTTCTCTGCGTGCCAAGAGAGAGGGCTAGATTCTGGTTCAGAGTGACTTGCTTTTTTCATTTTCAGTATTTCATTTAAAATAGCTAAAGGTTATTTTAAGTTTTCATGTGAATGATTGTTAGTTTGCATCACTTTTGATGAGTCATTCTGCATTCCGCTAGTGTAAGTAAACAAGAACGAGAGCATTTTACAGATGTACAGTTTTTCCATCAAATTTAACCAAAAGATATTGTATTACCAAATTAAAGTAACTGGTATGGGCTAAATATCAAAGGATATTTATTAAGCACATTAAATAGATGTCTCACTATATATATAATTTAAGTGATTTATTATGCAATACACATTACAATATACATATTACAGTTTATTTTCCTACTGTATGTATTCCTGTTTTAGGATCTGTTCCTTTTAAAGACAGCACATCACTGAATAGTATATATGTTCTTATTATATTTAATTTACAAAGGAGGAACAGGAGTGAGGAGAGCCTTTAAAGGAGGGAGTTTTCATCATACCAGAAATAACATCCTTTTGTTTCAATGTAAAGTAGCTCGAATTACCAAAGAGGTCCAGAAAAATGCTTTGGCTATAAAGATGAGTTACTGTGATATTTTTCTTTAGTAATTTGAAAACTTACTTTCTATATGCTACCCGGCAGCCACCATCAGAAGCTGTTTAATTGTTTATCTTGTGGCGGACACATTGCGTCGTTCATGTATAATTGAACCTGATGGCTGTTTTTCTTGGTTTTCTTGTTTGTGCTGTTCTTACTCCGTGGGAGGGAGATCACATCTCCAATGGGTGCGTTTCCATTCATCTTCTGACGATTCTATCCTGCAGCCTTTCTGTGAAACATCTAGTCCCTTAGTGGCTACACTGTCTGTTGTGCCCTTTCCACGGATCAGGTGGTGGCAGTATGTAAAAATGCATTGCGCTCAAAAGGCCGCTCGTATTTTCCTTGCTTCCATAGATGCAGATCCACAAAACTGACTTCCGCTGCATTTGCTCGGCTACCGACTGTTTTCACTGGTGGGCCCGAAGGTGTGTCTCCTTTTAAGCGGAGGAAGAGCCCCTTGTTTCAGGCACTTGCACACTAGAAAGTTGCCATAACAACCAGAGGAGATGGGCAGACCCACAGTAGGGTGGAAGGGTGGGAAAGCAATCGGTGACAAGGACGCATAGCAACCAAATGACAGGCCTAGGCCCAGGTCGACGTGCTGAGAGAAGCAGCAGTGTGTGTGTGTGTGTGTGTGTGTGTGTGGCAGACGCTCCCGAGCTTTAGAAAGGCGTGATATTCACCACGGCTCAGTGTGGCCCGGTTTTATGAGAGCCTCTCTAAACGTGTTCCATTTGCATCAACAATCAGCGCCCGCACATATCACCGTCACCTGACATGTTCTGACTTCTGCACTATTGTGTGTAGAAAGACCATTTGTGAATAGAGTATTATCCTATTATCTAATTGCCTGACCTACATAGCAGAGAGGAGCTAATCTCCGTGTGGGCGGGAAATGAATAATGCAAAAAAAATGTGGGAGTTACTTATGAATCATACATGATGCCTTGGACTTCACTGACTGAAGAATCATTGAAGTGAGGCTTCCCATCAGACCTTGCCGAACACTCCTGCTTTGGAGATCATCGGTGTCCCTTTCCTACCATAGTCATGATGAAATGCATGATCGAGGTCGGTTTTTAGACAGATTAAAAATGTTTTATTTTGGGTTGTTATTTGGATGTCTTCTACTCCCAGAAGTGATGAAGATGCTAGACGAGGAATGAGGAGGGGTAGAGACAAGTCGAGTGACCTTGCTGATCATCTCGCGTCTAACAGAGCAACTGAGAGCAAGGCTACCTCCTTGAGAAACAAACTCTTCCCAAGAGGGAAAGAGCTCCCATACGCCTACAGAGTCAAGTGTAACGTAAATATTATTTATAGAGTCAATAGTGGCAAACGGCATGGAAAAAGAAGTCAAATTAAGAGTACTAGAGTATCTGCACATCTCTGGTTTGCCGTTCTTTCTTTAATTGAGCTGTCATTTGAAACATTTTTCTCTAATATAAAAAGTCATATAAGCCCTTGTTCAGTTAAAAATGGGTCACTTTAATTATACGCACACATTTGTTAATTAGTCTCTGCTTAAGGTCCCTTTGATAATTCAATATAGATGGTGCATAATAATTATAATGCCAGCTTCTTGCTGTGGTGCTTTTCTGACACAGGGTTTTCACATATAATTGAGGACTGAAATATATTTTCACATAATTTGTATATGCTCCCCCACACAGTGCGTCATGTAGTTACAATAAGCAGGCCTACATTCCACATGCAGACAGGCTCATCAGGTTCACTTATTATAGAGTAAGCATTAAGACACCTGATCTAAGCGATTTTGAATGCGGTGTGGCTCTCAGAACAGCCGCCCTCCAGGGATCTTCAAACATGAATAAAAACTATCCATTCAGGGGTGTTTCTGTGGCCAGTAACACCTTGCTAATGAGAGAAGTCAGGTGAGAAAGCAAATATATAAAAAAGGAGGGCAACACTCACAAGTAATTCTTTTACCTTTTCATTTTTAATTCTTTTAAATTCCCTGATAATAGTACATTTCTCTCAACATAGGAAGAAGAAACTGAAAATTAATTATGTGAATTAATGGGTGGTGATGC
>JAACJT020000002.1:1423181-1436202 GCA_009936485.2 Gymnarchus niloticus | reverse complement strand
CCTGATAATAGTACATTTCTCTCAACATAGGAAGAAGAAACTGAAAATTAATTATGTGAATTAATGGGTGGTGATGCGGTGGGTGCCACTCTGGCTTCACATCTCCATGGTCGTGGGTTCGAAGCCCGTTCTTCCCATGTTGCCCAGGGAAACAACACAGGGTCCTGTAGTTTGCTCTTGATGCTTTTGTGAAGGGAAATTATATTTCTAAATGAACTAGTGTGACTCCTGAATGTGTGTAAATCATGTAATAATAATGTAATAGACTTTCTGGGAATCTGCTTCTGAGAATGGGTACTTTCACCCTAACCATATAATTCTTTTTTGTTTGCATGGTATTCTTTCTTTTAATAAACATGATAATGACAGGAGGTTGGAAAAAAAACACTGATTTGCTCAATTTTACAGCCCCTGGATTGTGCATTATATTTGGGTATAATAAAATCTGGTTTTATTGTGTAAATATGCAACAAAAAGGAACAATTATCATCATGTGTTAATTGCCTCTTCACCATAATTTTATATTTCTAATAGTCATAAAAAGTTTTTAAAATGTACTTTGAGTATGAAGTCCATTAACCAGTATGGCATCAGATAACAAAATCGAGTAGCGTTTCTTAAGGTTTATGCTGTCTCCCTCGCTATCCTGTCCTTCCTTCCGGTTCTTTCCACACTTAGTGTGATCTGCACGAACACAGTCAAGCTCATTCAAAGGACAGACCTTTACATTTGGCTACAGACTCTAGGATTGTTTCTTGCTGAACCTGACTGCATGTATCAGCAAATACCTTTTTTTTTGGAGAGGGGGGTTGTTTGAAAGTTTAACAAAACGTGTAATAAGTCAAATGATATACAGTGCACGGCTAAATTAATCTGGCCCTTCATTTCCCCCTGAATTCGCAGGCGTTTATGTATAATTCAGCCTGAGTGAGTCCAAGTGTGAGCTAGCAGCACATTTAAAAAGAAAAACCATGAAATGTGAGAAAGTAGCCTATTTTTAGTCCTATTCATCAGTCTTCCGTAGAACCAGCTGGCAGAATTCGCACACGTTGTCTAATGGATCCTGGAATATTGCTTGCACAAGAGGTTCAGTTTATCCATGGCAAAGTAACATACACAAAGCTGTCTCCACCTGACCAGATGTCGGGACGGCAGAATTCTTTTTCAAAATTCATAAGCAGTCGGCTGTCAGTTATGTTTTTTCTTGAAGGACGTGAAGCATGTACTCAAGTTACAATTAAAACATGAATATTCACAATCTAGAAAAACAGAAGGATAAATACCAATCAGTGAAAAACTGCAAAACAGAGAATGGGAGGGAGGTTAAAAATCAGTCATCTTTTGATTAATAAGGACCTATATGAAAAATAAAGATCATTGCAACGAGAGACAATTTGGGTGCTATCTTGGTTCTGAAGGCATGCACACATTAAACTATAAAGGATGGTAAAGGGATGATTATTTTGTAACTGCTCATCTATAATATGATAAAATCAGCTTACACTCTGCATGTGAATATGTTGTAACTATGGGTACTTTGTCTTGCAATGGGGCTTACCTCTTATTTCCTGACCTCAGGCAAAACCCTCACACTGTGTAGGTGTGTAAGTACTGTGTAATTAAAACAGGCAAATTTCAAGACTCTACAAATCCAGCCACAGATTCACCAAGCATCCTCTCCCCCCCCCCCTTATTTGTTGACTTGGTTTCCATGACAACACAGCAGAATTCCAACAAGTGTTTTTTTTCCCCAATCCGTGAGATTTCCATGTCATTAGGTGTCAATGCTTCTTATTACAGAGCTACACCCCCCAAAGCCAAACACTGGAGATCTGTGAATAATTTACCGTGGTGAATTGCCGACCAGGCAAACATTTTGGCATCTAAACATTTGATATTTTGCTCGATGCATCTATGTTGGACCCAGGTATGTATTTAAATAATACATAAATTAAATGTAAGCAATATCAATCAAGAGCTTATTTTGCCACAGACCTCCGATTGAACAATATAGTTTATAGAGAGTCGCTGCTACTCAGGCCATAGTAATATTCATTTTAGTGGGACAGACCTACGGTGTTTCTTACCGCGGTCACGTCATTGCGTTATGTGCTCTGTCGTGAAGTCGTGCTGAAGGCAGTGCGCAGTTGTGGGGATTCCCTGGTGCTACTGAGGAGGCTACTGTGCACACAGACCATGCCAGGATAGTCTGGTTGATGTGCATTACATTCCATGATAACTGCTCAGTAGATTAGCAGTACTTAATAGAAATGCATTACATTTTCCATAATTGCTTCCAGGAATTTTTTTGATTTTCTGGCTGCTTGCCCTGTATGCCACCCACTCACCCCAAACATCCCGGACCACTTTGGAGCATTTTAACAGGATCATGGCTGCCATTTGATAATCTCTTTACAAATGTGAGGCTATAATTTGACCTTTTGATGCAAAATGATATGTTACAATGTTTATATTAGTTCACACATTACCAAGAGCAAAATGCTGTTTAATATGGTATTGATAGCTGCAAACTCTGTGCAGCTGTTAATAGATAACTGGAAGATTGGGATTCTGTAATGTTGAGTAGTTACAAATGAAGGTTTAAAACTTGTGGTGGGTGGGAGTATCCCAAACTGGTTTTGGGATACTGTCACCAATCATGGGTTTTGAAGCTTCATTTAGCACCAGCATTGATAGGTTAGTTTAGGATACTCCCACCCACCACAGATATTGAAGCCTCATTTAGCCCCAGCATTGATTGGTTAGTTCGGGATACTGTCACCCACCGTGGTTTGTGAAGCCTCATTTGTCACATCACTAATGTTGACTCTAAAGTGGGCAAACAATGGTTTGACAAATTCTGGATCTTAGGGTGCTGTTGAAAGGCACAGGGCAACTTATTTTCCTAGAAATCAGCAGACTCTTCTTTCAGACAGGGTGATCAGCCAGATTAAAAAGGAAAGATGTTAGACATTGGGTTAGTGAGGGATTTGTGGAATACAGCGGAAAAGTGGGAAAAGGTTCTTCTGCATTCTATTTATATGTTTATGATTTATAAGGATGCTTAGTATTTTTAATTTTTTTCCTGCACAAATAGCAACAGTGTGCAGCCATAAACCTGACAAGCACAAAGTCCATATTTTGATTTGTTTAATGCAAAAGAAGGAATAAGCGGAGATTCACAATACCTATATATAGGTAAGGCTGAATGTCATTACGAATCTCTGGTTATGTCCATCTTTCTGCCAGTTTTTGTCAATAGATAAAGTGGTATAAAATGTCTTGATAATGCCTGTTCTAGGCAGTCAATTGTAAATGCAATCCATTTTTCCACATCTATTTTCCTCTCGCTGATATTCATTCTTGAAAGCAAACCGCCAGGCCGGAAATTTCAAGATATATTGTTTTATGCCATGTGCCTAAGGAGGCTGTAAAGAAAAACCTTTAATCAGTTATGAATTAACTGCTAAATACAGAAGTGATTATCAGTTTTTCTCTGCTAAACAAAGCTGTAAGGGTTTATTGCTGCTTCTGCGTGGCTTCAATCTCACGTCATGATGTTTTCTTTCAGACAGTGAAGCTAATAGCATCCGTGTGTCGGACTTATTTTGGACTTTTTCCTGGCCGTTCGATTACAGCCTGTAAGTTATTATTTTTTTTTTTTTTTTGGTTTTAAATTTTCAAAGGAGCTTCAGCTTTAGAAATTGTTAGTGAGGGAAAAGAGCATTAGCCAAACACATGTGTTTTATCTACAAGCGAGCAAGGAACTGTTATGTCTGATTTTGCTTAGGACGTATTAGACGTTCGCTGTTTCTGCCTTGCGTGGTTTCGGATTCGTGATGTAAGCTGTTCCACTTCCTCTCCGAGAAGCTGCATATTTCAGGATTCAATGTGTGGGCTAATGCTGGTAGTCGAACCTCTGTTATTGTAGCCTGTTTCTGTATGGAAATTGCATACCATTTCAATGACCAAAAATATTTTTCATAAAAGCATGATGATATGTTGCTAAAATGTTTTGCCTGCCACAACTTCATTTTTCTGACATTGGTAATGGGTACTGGTGTGTCATGCTGGTAGTTAACAGTGCAGAAGTATAAAATTAGATTTCACAGTTAGTTGGAAAGATACACTGGACAGTGAGTGTGAATGCATTTGTAGAGCTACAATCAAAGCCAGCAGCTTGATCCTCTTGTCTAAGATTGAAACTGATTGTTTGTTTCCATGCATGACTGGCCTACTTTTTTTTTTTTTTATTTTAACAAATGTTACTTGGAAGATAAATGTTGCAGTTAAAGAATTAAAGCCACCAGAACCCTGCATGACCCAGAGTGCTTTCATGTTGGTGGTTTGAAGAATGCTGAAATAGGAATTTATGATCATGTTCAGTAAAATATCTAAAGAGATGGACTAGCATCATAGCCCTGCTAATTAACTATCTGTATAATGTGCTGTAAAGGTAGATTTTATGGGAGCACTCATTTAAAACGAAGTTTTTTATCTTTAAGATTACTAATGATACATGAGGAGAATACCTGATCTGAACGTTACTTTGCATTATAAAGTGTAAACTGGATAGTTCGGTCTGATGAAATTAACGTTTGATTGTACGATTACGATACTCACACTTTGCTTTCCACGCATTTTTTACTGGGAGCAACTCATTTGGAAAGTTGTGTCTATTGTCAATTTGACTCCAAAGATCAATTGCAGAGGTGTGGAGGAACAGGAGAGAAAGGGCAGGATTTTGTTTGCACAAGAATATAGCAACATTGATAGGACCGATAAACAACCACGGTGGTTTACGTTTGCCAAAATCTTTCTCCCTCATATCAGCTTTCTTCTTCCTGTGTAAATACAGAATGTTATCGAAAGACTAATTTTATCATATGCGTTTAGTGTATACACTGAACCCATATCTATGACTCAGTACATATGGTAGTATGTGTAGTGCACGTAAATTTACATATATGTGTAGTGTATGTGAGGTGTGTCCTCTCTGTTAGGGAAGCTCATTATGCAAAACAGCATTTAACAAAACCAGTTTGCAGGCAAATTTCACATATCTTTCTACTTCAAGCTTCCACAAAGTTCTTTGATGCCTGCGTGTGCCTGCTTGAGTTAAAAAAACATTAATGTATAAAAACTGAGTTTAATAAAGTACAATGCTTTAATACGTACCTAAAAATCTTGTGGGATTATACGTCAGTGTCTGTTACTCTTATTCAAAAGGTACAGTGCTTCATTAACTGAATATGTTTGTTCATTTCACCTATTTTAAGATTTGTACTGAAACCCTGGAATGGTTACTGAACTGCGTAGCTTAGTAATGGCAAGAAAGTTTATGTATAAAGTTGAACTTGTAATTCATTTATTTAAAGAATTGTTTTCTTTATATTCTATGCAATTTCAGTCATTGAAGGCTACAATTTTTAAATGGTATTGATATATTTTTTTCTTTGATTATATGAAAGCAGAAATTGAAAAAGTACCCTTGTGGCATAAAATATTTACATCATTTTTTAACTTTATACTGTGACACTATACTAAATAACTGCAACATAAAATTGATAGATTTCTTACCATATGGTGAATATTAAAATTTAAGTCATTCTGAGTTAATATGGTAGATTAAAGTAATGCACTTACATTTAGCCTTTAATGAGAACATTATTAAGCACATGGAAATGTTTCCAAGTACTGAGTATTTAAATGACCAGCAGGTGAAGTGCTGGTTAAATTCACCATGTTGGGTCATGGAGCTTCCATTTTAGGGTCCAAAAGCAGAACCCTTGGCTTTCAAGATCCTGCATCCAAATTTCAAATAGTCCAGTTGTGTCAATGGATAAAAGTGAAAGTATTGGCAGAGCAAGGAAGTTGTTTGATCTTTCCTTTTTGTCATATATGGAAGCTCCCGGCCCCCCACCCATGACCCTGACCAAGATAAGCTCTTAGGAGATGGATGGATGATGAATGAAATGTACTGGTGGTGACCCATGCGGCCGTGACTAGGATAAGCGGTGGGAGGTTGGATGGATGTATAAATTGATTGAGCTGCCATAGTGGTTGTTTGTTTAGCATTTCTGCTGGAGGGTGTGAACCCCACCTCTGGTCTGTGTGTGGAATTTGCATGGTTTCCCTGAGTCACCTGGGTTTCATTCCACAGTCCAAAGATGTCAAGGTAAACTGGACTTTCTAAATCGCCCATAGTTTATGACGGTGAGTCCCTGAATGTGTGTGCCCGTCGATAGACTGGCATCCCATCAAGGACATACCTGTGCCTTGTGCCCTGTGCAGGTTGGATCATTTCCAGGTCCAGTCCACAATTTGTGGGAAGACAGATGGATAGAATATAGTCAGTGGAGTAAAAATGTTGCCAAGTCTGAAAATAATTAGCTCATGGGTAATTAACACTGAACTGTACCATTACTGTACCCCGTACTAGTCTAGTAGACCGACAGTTGTCTTATCCTCCTACCTGAGGCTACCTCTTGAGATGCGGGAGAGATGGATGAGACTTACCAGAGAGGTCAGGCACTACAGGCTGCCAAATGATCCCCACATGGATAGCTGTGGTTTCAACCTACAACAGCCAAGCCGATGCAGGACACACTGACTCATACGGCAGATGCACAGATCCAGGAAGCCATGTGGAATATCTCAAGTAGGCCACTGAGTCCAGGACAGCTTCAGCAAAGTCATATTGTACATCCTGATGTTGAAAAGGAAGATATAAAACATAAAACATCAACCTACAGAAAAGCTGCCGAGATGAAACTTCTGGTGGTTTAGTGCTTGCTTTTTTTTTTTATCTGCTGTAATCTCATATCTTACAAATTCATGATTCAGAAAAAATCTGCAATGTTCATGAGAAAACAACTTGCAAGCAATTAACTATTATGAGTTTGACATCAAATTCTAAAGCCATAAAACTAGATGCACACATAAGTTTAACCACAAATCAACGGAAAAGCAGATGCTATAAAATAAATTCAGAAGTAGTATATAACAAACGCGTTTTCTGTGCATTTCCTGTTCATTTGTCGCCGATAAATTCCACGAATTGGTGAAGAACGCGGAGTGGGAGATAAGGCGCTTCTTGTATTAAAAGGCATTTTAGACTCAAGCATTCTGTAGGTTAAAGTCGACGATTTTTAGGTGAACGAGACTGTTTTCTCCTTCGCCTGGGGTACACAGTCTTTGGTTGTGAAGTGTATATTCGCTGGCTAATGATGCCGAGTGACCTACTTTCCCTCCGGTTCGCAGCGGCTCAGTCATTCCTGTTTACCGAGCTGCTTCACACGGGATGGTCATGTAGTTGGCGAAGCACAGGAGACTAGTTAGTGCACGGCACAAACCAGTTCAAACGCTCGCCTACTCTAGCCAGCACTAGGAAGCATTTAATTGCCGTTTATTGCCTTTCATTTCCTCCTCAGCCCGGTGCAGCTACTGGACCCGTCTGCGGTGGGTAGTCAGGTTAACGCCTGGTTAGTGTGGCTAAAGGCTGGCGAAGGAGCGACGATGTGAAGCATGCATGTTCAAGGTGGGCGCCGCTTTCATTTTCTTTAGACTTCGCCAAGTTCTCGGCTATTTTAATTTAACTAACTAGTTACTTTATCGAGACAATATGGTCTCCATTCATCCACTAATCCTTGCCTAAGCCGGGGGGCGACCTCCCGTAAATATAAAGGGATGTGGGGGCAATAGCAGGAGGTCCGTGTCGTATTAGGGCAGAATTCATAAGGCGACTTAGAGCGCTATAACGCTGCATAGAGTCGTACAGTACATTGGTTACGTAGTATTCGTTTGTTTTTTTTTTGTTTTTTTTTTGAAAGAGCTCCACTTCCGTATCAGTATTTTAATGTTTTATGGTATTGTTTAACATGTTTCTCATTTTTGGGTAAAATGACTATAGACCGCTTTTGTTATGTATTTTGCATGGTGTCCAGGAACCGAAACAATGCTATTATTACATATATATATACAATTATAGTCTGACACAGTACGATTTTTATTTTGTATTTCTTCCAAGCATATTATTTAACATTTGATCTGTTGTGCAGTGATTAAAAAAAAAAAAAAAAAAAAGCAGCCAGTACTGCAAGTGAAATTGTTCAGTTGTTACTGGGCAAAATGCTCTTATTAAAGAATACAGTAAAACTCAACAATAAACCATACTCTTTGAAATATTAACATCGTATTTCGCTCTCTTTATGAGGTACCGAAGTGGGTATGGTAATAATGGAACAACTGGAGTATCTTACTATTTATGTAATAATATTTATGATGACAATGCTGTTGCTGCAGGACGAATTTTGACTGGCCTAAAGCTTACTTAAACTGATAATACAATTACCAGTATAGGAGAATGACGTTCCAGGGGCACACTTATTATAATAAATGAGTAAAACCTATTTAAAGAAGAATGTTTATTTGTAATTATTGTATTAAGTGGCTATAAAAACATAAGGTTACATGTCCCACCTTTAGATTCAATATATTCTGAGCACTTCCAACTTTGCAAAGATGTAACAGTTTTAGTAGTTTTTCTTTTTAGCACTTTTGCTAAATGATTAAAGGTGATTTAAGAGAAGGGGCCTTATATGTTTTTAAAACAGTTGTGTTTATTTTACAACAACTATAGACCAGGTTGTCTTCGGTAAGCATTTGCAGTAGTAAAGTGTTTTAAGGCTGGCACAGCTGGAGTTTCACTGGGGGAAAAAAGTATTTAACGCGTCTTTCATATAATGTTACCTTACCAGGCCGTGACGCCAGTACATGTATCATAGAACACAGGGAGTATAATTATAGATTTTATAAAGAACATACAGAGGCTAAACCATTAAGGGAAGAGCCCTACCACCACCTGTGAATTAATAAGTGTCTGGGACAAAAACTTATGGTAATAGGCAGAGCTTACCTTACACTATTGTTATTCAAATCAGTTTGTATAATATGCAGTTTCGGTTTAAGAAAGCCCACAAAAATGTTTAAATATCACAGAGCTTGAATTAGTTTCTTCTGAAAACAGACGACTGACAGAATAAGTTCCACATGTGAATAACATTCTTTAGGTTTCCTCTACATCAAGTCCCACCAAGCTAAGTTTTTATCGTTTAAACAAATGACAAAACTGTTTACATCTATGTGCCACATTATAGATATAGCGGACTGTTTAAACTGTTCTGTCAGAATTGTGATGTCATAATGGATCCAACCTGTCCCCTTTTTCTGACCATCTCAGCTTTTGCTGACAAATGACACACAGCAGAAAGAAAAGGCCTTGAAATGTCCTGGAATTTAATATTTTACTTAAACTATACTGTACATTAAACTATTACACTGTTGTTTATTAGTCAGCATTGTGTGTGTGTCTTTTTGGATAATTAGAGATTTGTGGCTTTAAATACATGTTAAAGAATGAGGATCTGGTTAAAAGCTTTGTATTTTGATTTGTTACTTGGAGGGGATGCAGTGGCCCTTACTGAGCCTAATACTAATATTAAGTGGATCGATTGATCGATGTTAAAAGTTGTTTACTGACTAAATAAGTACAATCAAGACCAGAGTTGCCAACTCTCGTGCTTTTGGCGTGCGACTCATGCTTTCGGGTCCTTTCTCATGCTAACAAACAACTAACAACTGTGGCATGGAGGCAAAATTTCACTCCAGCCACCAGGCCAAAGTTGGCAAACCTGTATGACATATAATTTCACAGAACAACAAGTAAAGATGTATAATTTTACATTTATCTATTGATCCCAAAACAAGTAAGCAAATTTTTATTGGTAAATTTAGTTGTCATGCAAAAGTTTCGGCTAGATTGACATGAGTACCTTTAGCGACTAATTAATAAATAGTGTTTTGTTTTAATAGCAGACACCCACTTTGAAATTCGGAAAGCATAACTTACAAAAAGTTAGCAGTCAAGGAGAAAGTGTATTTTGACAAAGAACGTTTACAAGTGCGATGGAACGGCATGCGGTTATTTAGATTGATGTGGTTTAAATATGCGGGATTGCGATCCTGTTACATTCCGAAGCATGGGTTGTATTAACTCAGTCCGGGCACAATAACTCCAGATCCCAGATATGCCTGATCGTCTAAGGAACCTTTTGATTGATTTGAAATAGTATTACCCTTGTGGCAACTCGTGTGTGATTGCTTTGTTGCCTATGTACAGTTGACATCTGATTCAGTTTGAGTTTATCTCTGCAGCTGGTTTGAACAGCTGTAGCAGTTGAAACACTCTGCTCGAGAGTGCCACAGCACAAACTCAACTGTGATTTGGACTCACGACACAGAACCCCCGAGTCCCTGTAATGCTACGTAAATGGCTTCAAGATTCTGAAAGATTATAGTCATCCCTTACTTCTGTCAGTCATATTCTGAAGTTAGTCTTTGTAGCTGGATGTTGTGTAGAAGACCGCGTTCGTTGTTCATGGATATAAGGAAGGGCAAAGGTTTGAAAAGCACATGGCTTGTTAAGTGTACAACTTAGCTCAGGATAGCTGTATCCTTCTAGTGTTACTTCTGATATTTTTTTAAGCACTTGTCAAATGTATTTGAATATTTCTTTGCTTTAGGATGTTTATCTAGATCATATGCAGGACTGCTGCAAACATTTAATGGTGATTTTTCACTTTTCTGTGCTGAATAGATTTACATAATATTTTGAAATTTCTCATTAGTTTGACATAATCAGTTTAATAGCATGTCACAATTTGTACTTTCAGCAAATTCTGCTGGCCGTGAGGGTCAAGTGATTATAGGGATTACAATTTGTGAACCTCAGTTATTAATGAGATTCTGATTAATTCACATCTCGTGTGCAGGGTTGAGAGTAATGAAGAAACTTTTGATCAGACATAGGGATGACGGATGTGTAAGTTGTAGGTATTTGGATACTTATTTACCTTCCTGTCTGTTAGCTCTATTCCGATAGTCTAGAAGATCATGCACCCTTTTCTAGACCACAAAAATGCACATCCCGATTTTTCAACTGGTTTCGTGCATTTTTGCATAATCAGTGCCCGAGACTTAAAGCCTAATTATTGCCCGCCATTCAAAGATTCTGTATGCCTCCTGCTCCAGTGGAACTGCATGTCACAATCTTGACACCTAAATGGTAAAAAAAAAAAAAAAATGTTTAAAGTACCAAGGACTCCCTCCTTCCTACAAAGCGATACAGAAATATCTTTTGGTCAATTCAGAGGCTAACACTTTTTGAAAACAAGTTGCGTGCGAAGTATCTTTGGTTTACAACAGTTCATTATAAACTGCAAACTTGTTTTCTTCTTTTACAAGTTAACAGCAGCAATAAGTTTCTAGAAAAAAACGGCCTAGTTAGCAGGCATGGCTGTCCTGTTGCTCCATGTGTCATAGGCTGTAAATGGGCTATTGGCTCACCTACAGGTTCGATTGTAGCTGGGTTAATTATTGTGCCCCTGTATGCTACGCAGTCTCTCTTCAAGTAATCAAAATTAAACAAGTAGCTTTAGAAAATGAACTGCATAAACTTTCATTACGGTTCTCCTTTAAGATGCCTAGTCTTTTGGTCTTGGAAATGTGAATAAGCTACTAACACTCAGTCTGCTGTGCTTTTTTGAAGTTTTCCTTTCTGCCATTGTTTTACATTGGGGACCTGTGCAGTCTTCCAGGTGCGAACATCTTTGCTATTATGATACTGTGTGCATGGGAAAGCTCTGAAGTATCTGCTAAAAAGACTGTCGAGGCTCACACTGACCTCTGATTTTGTTGCGACTCTGAATGTTGCTCATGGGTAAAATCTATAGAACATGTTATCCTGGAGTCCTGAAGGTTCCTACATAGCCTTCAGGCTAACAAAGGGTAAAGTGCAAAAAAAAAATCTATCGACTTTTCTCACATTGCCCACTGAGTGTGAGAAGAAGGGATTATGAACAAAAAGGCCAGCTCTCAGAAGCATCTGTTCTTTAGGTGGATACAGTAATAGTTTTTCTTTTTAATTGGATTCACAGTTATATCTTTCACCCATTTTGTGGTGAGTAGGATGTAAGACTGAGTAAAACCTTGCAACTAGTAGGACAGAACAGGAATATGTAACTCAAAGGTGGCTAGCTTAAGTCAAGTCCAAGGATGTGCTGAGATTTCTAAAATGTTAGTCTCACAGTTGCTTGACTGCTCCTTTCTTTTATTAATTCATCCATCCATCGTCCAAGCCGCTTAATCGTATTCTGTGTCACAGGGGCCCTGAGCCTATTCCAGGCAGCCAGGGCACAAGGTGGGGGACATCTTGGCCAGGGTGCCAACCCATCACAGGGCATCTTTTATTAATATGTTTAAATAATAACCCGAACAAGTCCTTTGAGAGGGTTATGGGAGAAAACCAAAAATATCCAGGAAAGATCTTCCAAACATGAGAAGAACATGCAATCTCACTGAGAAATCCAGCTTGGCGGTCGCTGGTTTTTCCACTGCAGATCACAGGTTCGTCTGTGGAAGAAATGTGGCCATTATAAGAATTTTGCCAGTTCTTGATCTGCTGGGTCTGAAGTAGCCAGCTAGCCATCTTTGTGACGTTGCATCTCAAGTAGAAGCTGTCATAAAAAAGTCTGGTGCCAGAAAGTGTGTGATTTCAGTGGTCGGCAGATGTCTAGGTATGTTGTTTGTGAAGAGCTGGCCTCTTTTTTACAGTTCAAGCATGTTCCATGTGGAACCTTATTATTTTAGTTTGGATTTTTCATTATTATTCTTATAATAGTAATAACAATAATAATAATTATTATTAGAGTTTAAGCACCTTCTGTGTGGAACCGTATTGTTTTGGCCTGGATTGTTCATTATTAGGATTCAAGGATGTTCCGTGCGGAACTGTATTGTTTTAGTCCTGATTTTTCATTATTAGGCTTCAAGCACGTTCCGTGTGGAACCCTATTGTTTTAGGCCTGATTTTTCATTATTATTATTATTATTATTATTATTATTATTATCATTATTATTATTCTGCCCTGAAACACAACCCCCAGCCCAACGTGCTACCCCC
>JAACJT020000002.1:1391591-1409036 GCA_009936485.2 Gymnarchus niloticus | reverse complement strand
GTCTCTGGCGCAACACCCTTCCCGGCCAAAAAGTTAGCCGAACAGAGGGTTGTTGTTGTTGCCCCCCCCCCCCCCGTCTCTGTTTTGTCTGCAGTGCAGCAGCCCAATGTGCAACACTGCAGGATCATTATTATACTTTTAGACTATGGTACCAAGCAACAGCACGGCCAGGTCAGACTGGATCAATCGGTTATCTCATTAAAATCAGGAAGCCGGATTGTGGTGAAGCAGTAAACAGAAGGTGGCATGACGGTTTTACAACCACAGTAAATCTGCACTTCTTACTTGCTGTAGTGCTAATTAATCCTATGGCATATTATCTACATACTGTCAGATTAAAAACTGCGATAAAGTCTTAATACCAAAAAGTTCACAAGCACCACCTGGATTTGTAAATAATACGTTAATGAAACGCAGCCACCCTGGACTGTCTTCTGGATTCACAATATTTTTAATTTTCAAATGCACAACATAGTTAACTATAGACAAGGGGAATATCAAGGGATTTATACTGCCAGCACAAAACTGAAATAAAAGCACAAAAGAGTACAAAGCTTTTGGCTGAGATAAGACAACATGTGTTTAACACCATATTGTTTTCTTTAAAGAATATTCGCTAAAACCTCGTGTTCCTGACAAGATTGCATTTTTCTTCTGAATCTTCATGGCATGACTTGACAATGAAGAAATAACGTCTTCCTATATTGTTTTCCCCCATGGCCTCTCGTGCATCTTAGCCGCCTCCTCTACTAAATCGTATTTGTGTAATTTGTGCATGAAAGCGTTCCCGTCTGTGGCTCCAAATTTACGATGACTCATACTAGGTTAAATTTGTTTGGCGAGAAGGCAGTCCTAGTTTTTCATCTCCTTTATTTATTTTGGCTCCAAACCCTGCAAAACTGACAATAGCTTCAACAACAGGACTGGATTTGAAATAGTTGGACATGTCTTATTATTATGTTATTAATCTATTTTAAACTGCGATCGTTTCTTTTAAGGAGGGATATTGTAAGTCTACAGATTGTTCTTTAATTGGCAGCTCTACGTTACAAACATTCAGCAGAACGAGCTGATGCATGGGCAGAGGGATTTGTGTGTTATCGAATTATTACTTACTTAATACGTCATTTTTTTTTTTTTAATTACTATTTAACTATTGCAAGAGCAGTGACTTCCCCCTTCAAATGTAATGCTTGTCCTTTCAGATGAGACACACATTGAGTTCTGTTGCCACTTAGCCAGAGGAAATATCGACCCAAAGGAGCCCCCTACATATGAATATGTGAAATTTGTTGGAGATTTCAAGTTTCATAGTTATGGTAAGTGTCTTTGTTTGTCAAATAAAAAAGTAAAGCTAAAACTTTAAAATTTCTGTTTCTACTCAGCATGGCTTTGAATTGTCTAAAATGTCTCATTCTGTACCCTATATATATGGTTCAGCACCATTCGTGGGTCTAAATATGTCCTCAGCTGAGGGGGCTCTAATACCCCTTTTCAGGAGCAAATCCTAAGTAGTCAAGCATATGATTATAGTATGTATTGCCTTATCAATTAAATTTAGGCTTAATGGCCACTGTAACATTGACGATATCAGGTCCAGCATGAAAATTGTCTCACTTCCTACATATCCAAAATGAAAGACTTGCAGCCAAACTGAGCTTTGGAGTTTACTTTAATTGTCTGTATTTTTCATTTCACATCAAAAGCAATCTGATGTCTGTCATTACAAGAGCAGGGTCCCACCTATTTCTGATAAGTGTCCAAATTTCTCATTTAAAGAATTTGTGAGGACAATTTCATAACCTTTAGACACCCGGAAACCATGGGAACACGAGTCTTGTTGTTGGTCTTCTTGACATTATTAATCAGATACCATCTCCTGCTGTGGACTTGCTTTTTCTGCAATGCTGTAATTTATTCACTATATGGTGTACATGGTTAATTCTTCAATTCATTTGGGGGAAATGTACAGAATAAAAAAGTGAATTTAATTATGTTGGTGCTTTTTAGAGTGTTTAATTTATCTCAGAACTTAATTAAAGCTTGCCAGTCTAAGCTATCTCTGAGGTTATTTGAAGTGTTGCGCTCGATCATTCTAATCACGTCTTATGGTGAGACTTGAATCTAATATATCATGATCAGATGGACTTCAGAGAGAATACTGTGGAGTAGAAAGCTGGTAGACTTTCTGTGCTGTATGTTTAGCAGAAACAAGCAAAAGCTAAGACCTCTTTTTGACTGGAAAACTAAAATGTTCATAAGAACATATTTTCACCTCTTTAATATTGTCTGACACCTTTACAGGATATATATTTTCAAGCAGTTGTAAGTCAGAAATCCAAAACTTTATTACGCAGGGTATCAGACAAAGTCAGTATTGCCTGTTATGTGACTAGAAGTCCCTATGCACTGTACGATTCCCATCGGCGCTCCAAGAGGTTAATCCCTATGGCTTGTGTGTGTTTCCCAGTGCCTGCGATGTCCTGTAATGGCTTTGATCTGGTGACGGCGAGGCCACTGCAGTCTTCTCTGGAGGAGCAGGTCTGCTTAGTGGCCACAGTGCGACTTGCCACACCGCAGTTCTTAAAGGTGAGGCACGCTGAAGGGGCAATATGATGGGCTGTGGAGCAGAACTGCATGAGGCAGAGTAGAATTTGCCTGAAATTACTTGAGTGACACCATCGCTCTGTTATTTTTTTTTTTTTGTTCCAGGATCTATGTACTGTTGAAGATCCATGTGATGAATTTACCTCCAGGCACAGTTTGGAATGGAAGTTCTTGTTTTTAGATCATAGGTAAGTCTTCTGTTTTAAAGTCGGTAACAGAGGATATGAACCATTGGATGTATGGTTTGTTTGAAGTGTAAATCTTATTTACACTTTTGGGGGGACAACCCACTTTTTGTAGCAAAAGAAAATCATAAGAATATAAGGAAAATGAGGGATCATTCTGAAGCATGTGCATCTTTGGCCATATTGTGAAATTAGTATGTTGCAAGCCCAGTCAATATGGCCTGTAGTATACAGCACTATGTTGCAAGTCTGGTCTATTTTTTATGTGTAAAAACAATGGAAGTGAAACTAGCATTCAAGCATGCGTCCTCTAATTTTCATATATCTCTATATTACTTCAAAATGTCTTTTTGTTCTAAGGAGTCAGCGCAATGTTTTTTCATATGATGACTGAAACGCCACAGCTTATGGGGCAATCGCTAGGAGGACCTGAAGTTTGCCTGAGGGCCCAATCTTTCCTGACTCCCCCTCAGAAAACACACAAGCTTGAACTCGACCTGTGTACACACAGAGCAGTTTGAACATTGCCCAGCTGCTTTCTCGGCACTAGAGAGCATATCCAGCTTCAAAATCCTGCGGTTAATTACACGCTAAACAAATGTTGAATAAAGACTCAAGAAGGTCCCTTCATCCAGAGAGTGAAAACACGCAACGTCTTATGGTTAATTAATCCATTTCGAGCTATTAGCTATTATAGTAATGTGGTCAAACAGAATATTGAATATTTTAATAGATCTAAATTAATTAAAGAAGAAAGAGTGTAATCTTGTAATGTTCTTAAAGTGAGCGTCTATCAAAGCTATTGTTGAAATCTGTAAATGGAACAGTGTATTCTGTTCTGTTGTATATTTTGGATTGATATCAGACACTTGCAATTTCATGAAGACCTACAGTACCTTTGCAGAATGTGCGATTGAATGCTGAAACGTTTTCTACTTACACAATGAACACGTCATTAACATGCATCTTCTAAAGAAGAGCCTGCTCAATCTCTTTTTTTCAGAGCTTCACCTATAATAGGCTACTTGCCTTTTGAGGTTCTTGGAACATCTGGCTATGATTATTACCACGTTGATGACCTGGAGCTAATAGCAGAGTGTCACAAACAATGTAAGTGAGCTTCTCCACTGATTTGCTTTTCCTCCACCCTGCCGGACCTTCAGAACAGTTTCTGAGGACCGAATAAGTCAACTGTAGGTCATGACTGCCTTTCAGCCACCAGGTATCACGAGTTTGAGGTTTTCATGCTGATTGGCAAAAGCTGTAGGAGATAAGATGTGTAACAAACATTTAGTTAATTCAAACATAGAAAATGTAGTGGTTTGAATGTACCCTGATGTGTGTTGTGTTGCCTTAAAGTTGGTCATGCCCTTTGCCTCCTCAGTAATGCAGTTTGGGAAGGGCAAGTCATGCTATTACCGCTTTCTGACAAAAGGACAGCAGTGGATCTGGCTACAGACGCACTACTACATCACCTACCACCAGTGGAACTCCAAACCAGAGTTCATCGTGTGCACACACACTGTGATCAGGTAGAATGCCTAACACCCATGCTACAGTGCCACCTAGTGTTCAACTCTGGTTTATAGGATTATCAAGCCTTTCTGACGTGTTGTGGGCGTTTAAGATTCTACAAAGGCTGAAAAACAATCAACGCACGGTAATGTGTTTTAACTGTCGCTTATCAGTCATTGGTAATGAAATGAAAGAAAAACTGTAATTCTACCTGACATCCACGTTTATGTAGTTTACTGTTTTTAAGATTTTATACAAAATTTTATGTGTGTGTCTGTATTTTGTTTTTAACAAATATTTCCTTCTCCATGTGTTATTTTCTTTAGTTTACAGGAGGTTTTGATAAATCATTGCTTTTTATTCAACATTCAATCCATAAATTGAATTTGGGAAGAACTCCATAAGTATATTTTGCCAACTCTGAGCATAGTCTTTCTTTCCCATTTCCTGCTTAATGATCATGGTTGCTAGGTAAAACAAGCTAAACTTGACTGGTTGTGCCTTATTCAAATGTGCTGCTGAGAAATGTCTCTTCCACACAGCTATGCAGAAGTGCGGGCCGAGCGTAGGAGAGAGCTGGGTCTACAGGAGTCCTTGGCTGAAGTTGCTTCCTCATCTTTCATTAAGGTTTGGATGTCCAGTTTCAAAAGTTCTAACATCGCTAATCCAATAAAAATGCTGTATAGGGTACGTGATGGAATTCTACTTAGTTATTCTACTTAGTTACTGAGTTTATTTATTTCTGAATGGCCTAGCGTTTTGAGATTTAATCGTTGTACAGGCATGAAAATACAGAGAATATTTTTACCAAACTGTCATTTTGTATTTCTGTGTTTCCTGCGCAGAGTCACGATGTGTACCTGGATATGAACCAGGAGGTGCCCAAAGTGAGCAGGCCACGGTCTGTGTCCTCTCACAGCTCCCGCAAGTCGTCCCATACTGCCATGTCTGACTCTGCGTGTAAGTGACCTTCGCAGGCCTGTGGAGATCATTCTGAAGCCTGCTTGCCGTGCAACATTCCCTAAAATTCAAGTGTGTGCCCTTCCTATGCTTTCGAGAGACTTTGTGCGCCTTGCCATGTCGGTCGAGTGAGACCTGCTTCGGGCCGGAGGGCAAACAGAACCAAAGAACCGTTCGACTTGGGGACGAGAGGAAGGACTGAGGGTTTTATTTGGGGACAGGAGTGGAAACATGTTTAACTAAAATTAAACACTGGCTTTAGCACAAAGACAGATGCACAAAAAAAAATGGCACAATGGGGTCAGGTTATCTGACAGACTCTAAAGGGGTATGGACTTGAACATCACGGTCTAGGTGCGTTTTTGCGCAAAAAAATCCAAATGAATGATGTTGTGCCGCTACTGGTTGGGTTGGCATAACAAGGCCAGTTCTTTAGCTCCATTGCTGCCTTCACGGGTTTCCTGTGTTGTTCCTGTCCTGCAGCAAACTCCTCGGTCCAGTCCATGGCCACGGTGCCAGAGAAGAGAATCCAGCCCAATACCTCCAAGGTTCAGCAAGCCTTCGTGCAAACATTTAATCCATTTTTAATATTATTAATCATTATTGTTGTTATTGTCATTGTTTTGTGCAATAGCTGATGGCTTAATCTTTAGTCCTATACAGTTTAGCCCTTCTACTTCCTTTGATATTTGACTGTGCAGTTTATATTAAGTAATCAGCTCAGTAATACAACTGTAGGGTATCCAGTAGCGTAGACCTGTTTGCGTGATTCCAGCTGTCCCATTACAGTAGATGTAATTTTTATGGTCAGGGGTCGTTATCGGCCAGGGATGTTCCCGGATGACGTTTTGCGTGTTTTGTCTCCCGACTCCTTTTAGACTTTGGTTCAGAGCCAAAATTCTTCCAACCTCTTTCCCCAGCCAAGCGTCCCCCCTCCCCCTGCCTGCAGCCAGCCCCCCGTCATGGTTGGTTATTTTCATAAATCAGCTCCATTATATTCATACTGTATAACCAAGCCAGCTGAAATTGTGAGGAAATTGTGCTGGTATTCCTCAGGTTCAGAACATGTTTTCGAAATTAAAGCAATGTGTATGTATTTGAGTGAAATAAACATACAGTCCAATGAACCTTAGGCTAAATGGTGTTATTTTGGAGTTCTTTTGGAGAAAATAGGTTTAATGTGACAGTCATAGACTGTACCCAGGTACAGTATAATGAGGCAACAGAGGGTAGATTGCAGCATATAAAATGATGAGTAAAATCAGTTATTTCCTTTCAATTATCCCTTTTCAGTTGTAGAATGAATATTTTTTCATGTAATGCATTTTTACTTTGGGTAAAATGTTGACTCGCATCCAGAGAAGACCAGCATTTTATCTTCATGGGATTTGCAAGAAGATTGCTTAGCAGTGCAGATGAGATGACATGCACGTTGTAGGCAAACCGCAAACACACCGCGAATACATTTCTTACACAGACAAAAGTGTCATAGATTGTATGAAAGATGTCTACGCACCCTGTAGAGAATTGTGTTTCTCACAACCATTTCTCTCATGTTTCCTTTTATTTCCCAATACAAAAGAACACTTTGTGCCTATTGAGCCATTTTTAACGGCTATGACAAAACTGGTAACCAATCATGAAGTGCATACCTGTCATTATTATTTATTGTTCCTCGGCAGGAAGAATACATTAGAGATGGAGTACAAGGCCCTATAATACTCAAAATATATTTGTAGACTTTATTTTAAAATCATGTTTTATCTTGCGTATAGTAGGGACTGTAAGTCACGAAACATGTGGCACAAGCTGTAGACCAATGGATCCCAATCTTTGCCATCTCATGGCCCACCCAGACAAGCACAAAGGCCTTTGCGGCTCACCGCTGGCCCACCTGACGGTATTACAAGCACAACAATCTTCACCACTCCCCTGTAGTACCAGTGGCAGCCCACAAGTTGAAAACCACTGCTGTAGAGCATTGTCGATTTTTCCAGAACTATGACTTAATTATTGTCTTAATAGTCTTAGTGTTAATGCAGCTTCTCATGTATCCCATGTGATAGACCATGTACCAGTTCCAGCCACCGCAGCTGGGAGTAATGCACCAGCTGAAGGAGCAGCTGGAGGAGCGGACGCGCATCCTGCAGGCCGACATCAAGACGCAGCAGCAGGAGCTGCACGAGATTAAGGAACAGCTCCAACGGGTCAACAGCTCCAACCTTGAGGTACCAGCGAGTCACTCGAAATGCTGCGCGGATGGCGCTATGTGATTTTGTGACCTTGCCTACGTAGAGTGTCCCGTGTTTGAGGACGAGTGGATAATTTACACACCGAAAGCACATGGATGGATGGCGATTGCATCGAGTTTGCGGTAATTTGCCGTTTTTGTGGGACGTGATTTGGGATATCAGTGAGGACAATTCTGTCATTGTTGTTGAATTCAGTTACCTTCCGAAAAGTTCAGCTGATGGAGAAACAGAGGTGAATCTTTAATCTTCAGCTGTGTGCTCTTCGCTTGCTCTCAAGGGTTGCAAAATCAGGGCTACTTACAGCCTCTCTTTGACTTTTTTCCCTCCGTCCACCTAAACAACTGAGTGTCCTCCACTTTCATGAGGTGACACTGACCGAGCTCTGGCCGCCCCCGTCCTCAGATGCTGCGGCAGCGGCCGATCCCAGTGGGTTTCAGCCATCTGCCACAGAGCCCAGGTCGGCCAGCCAAGCTGCCCCAGGAGGGTGTCAGCCGGCAGCCTTCCAGCCAAGCCAAGCAGCCTCCAGTAGGACAGGAACACCTTCGGAACCCCCAAGATTCATCGGCTCATTTGCTCAGCTCACCCTCCCCTCAGGTAGGCATCCTCCCAGAAGATATCAGTATGCATTTTTAACACGGCTTAGTATCATCTTTGAGGCTACAGAATTCCCCCTCCCCCATTGTAATATACAGATGTTTTATTAATATAATACTTTATTGATACTATTGGCTGCTTTAAAAAGTCAAAACAAGAAAAAGAAAATAAAATCGGCATATATAAACACAAGAGTAGAACTATGCAGGGTAAAAATGAATTCTTAAATTCATTCAATTAAAATTCTTATTCTTAAAATGAATATTGTAACGCAATACAGCAACGTGACACAAGACCATCAGCTGGATGGAGAGATAAGAGAAAAGATGTGATTTTAGCAGAGACTTGAAATAGAGGAGGTTTCTCAGGGACTCGGCAGGTCCAGACTTGAAGGACACATCCCAGCCACCTGTGGGGGAGCATGAGTAGGTTAGACCAAAGTGCACGGGCCACAGTGTAATGGTGAAGGGACTCAGACAGACATGGTGGGGCTACACCGTGAAGACCTTTGAAGGCAGTGAGGAGGAGTTTGCATTCAATGGGATGAGGTATCCTTGCTGAGCAAAGATTACCCGTTCCACTTACAACTCAGAAAGACAGCACCAAGGTCTTGATGGGAACACCTATAGGGAGCCAGCAATGGGAGACGTGGAGGGATGTTACTGGAGAGCAATACCAGGAGTGTGTGATTAGGTGTATGAGTGTGTGTGTGACCTGCAATGGGTTGGCCCCCCGTCCAGGGTCTCCCCCACCTTGTACCCTAAGGCTGCCTGTAATAACCTCCAGGCCCCCCCTAAGTCCCTGAATAGGATTAAGTAGTTTGGAAGATGGAAGATGAAGAATGTAGCTTTGTCTATTAATGAACGACAGTATTAATGAACTGTACAGTACTAGAGCATCTCTTACAGTAAACAACCCCTAGAACCTTGTTGCATCCAAATGGGGATGGAAGCTTGAAGGTGTGATGATGAGTACTCGTGAACCATGCTGAAATGGCAGACAGGCGGCATGAAGTAGGGGGAATCTGTAACTCAGCAGTAACATCTGGGACAATCAAATGTAGCGACAACAGACGGTGCCAGACCATAATAACCTGTGGGCAGAGGCATTCAAACTCCAGCAGCAGGCATGCAAATCTAACTCAAAGCTGTTTTCAGGTTGAAAGGTAGTCTAATGACTCCTACATGAACTTGAAGTTTAGTGGTGGGGTTACTGGTTCAACTCGAAGGTGGAAACAAGCTGTTAACGTGTGCTGCATTGCTCAAGCTAGCCTACAATTATGAGGGAGAGCTTGTGAACTGTCATGTGACCGGCCACTTGCGTTCTGTCCGCATGTGCAGCAGCAGCGACCGATGTGTGTCGCCCAGGGTCAGGCACCCGGTCTGCCGGCCCACACCCATGGCAGCATGACCCTGCCCCTCTACAGCAACCCCGCCATGTTCCCCCAGGCAGGAACGGAAGCCCTGCAGCTGCCGCTGTCCTTACCACCGGACGTCAGCCAAAGACTCCCGGACCGAGACTTCGGTCAAAACGGACAACTACGGTAGGATTCAGCTACACTGTAGTGGGCTATGGCATAGCATACTTACATCTTTTAATACGTCGATACCTTACCACAAAAGAGATCTAACAGTTAAGGACGCGTCATATGAATCGAGTATAAAAAAACTAGATTAAGTCAGATGTGTGTTGATATTGCAGGTTTCCTGGTTGGGGTTTGGGATGCATTGTGTCCTTTTTGCGTTCGTAAGAGTCCCATCTCTGAATACTATTGCCATCTCAGGCATGGATGTGACAGATGTTCTCGGTCCTCTGTGCAGCATGCTACTCAATCAGCCAATCCAGCCCATAATGCCAGACAGCGCTGGGGCTTCTCAGGGCAGCACAGCGACACAGCAAACCAAGTAAGCCTGCCATTTTCAGAGGCTCTCGTCAGTGTAGAATTGAACGGTTTTACCTAGTAGGAGGCTGTGTTGCTTTGTCGTTATGGCCCACAGTATGTACGTTTCCACAGGTCCAGGGTTAAACCATAACATGAAATTGGTTCCCCACTGCCATTCAGTCAAATTATTTATTACGAAAGAAACATCTTTTGCGTGAGCAGCCGTAAACAATGTAATAAATATTTCACCTTTACACAAAATGTACAGAGTCATAGTCTTACACATAACTTGATTCCAGTTGTTGATGCGGTAACATAGCAAGAAACTCACAGCTTTTTCAGTCTTTTTGTCCTCTTCCCTTTTCCATAACCAAAAAAATTGTCTTATACTAGAGGCACCCAATAGCCTTTATGGACTCCGGTATTGGCCCCACCTCCAGGCTGGTTACCCCACCTATTGGAAATGGCCACATGTAGTAGCGGGGCAGAAAATGGATTTAGGAAGTACCAATGTAACAGTTGTGCTTGTAAATCAAAGACGCTTCTAATTATATTATATAATGCTCTATACCTTTATATTGTTCAGCTGTTTTATATATTCATCAGGGCATCTAGAGCATATACGGAGGTTTATCAGCTTAAGTGAGTCATGGCAGAAGGCAACGTGATAACTCTTGGTCTCACTTACAAAACAGTAAACAAGCGACCTTGGGTTTGTGAAAGCTTATTATTAAACTGTAGGTGAGAACAATAGAATTGCCTGGTAGTCATTAGCCTTCTCCAGAAATGGGAGTTCGCTTGTTCCGGGTGACGTGCGCAACAATATCCCTTGAACAGAAGTCTGTTTGCTCCGTCCTGGCTGCGTTGATGCCAGTGTAAAAAGCCCAGACTACAACCCTAACTGCCTGAATGTGGCGTTCGGGGCACGTCCACAGATACGCAATGGAGCAGCAGATCATGGCATCGACGCTGCCTGTGCAGCAGATGAACTGCAGCGCCGTCATCGTGCCCTCACCCGTCTTCACGTCACCCATTGTCATACCCCACGATGGCTTCATGTCACCTCCGGCACGGCCCGCCTACCATCAGCAACGCCCGGCATCGCACTCATCGCTCCAGCAACCCCAGCAGCGCTTCTTTCAGGTAGGCGGGTCTTCGCCGTGCAGCCTCGCGCCCTGAATTTCTGCTCCATGTTAACATGCTGCGTCTTGCTTCTGCCCCGCAGCAGATGCAGGCCCCGGGACTCTTAAACTGCGGCCAGGCGCAGGCCCTTTTCCACACCCCCCACGTGGCTCAGCCAGGCACCATGGGATACATCCAGGAGTTGCCACAGCATTCGCAGGCCCAGAGCGGCAACCTCTGTGACAGGCGAAATATGTAGCTCGCTCAGCAGCTACGTGAGCAATCCGAAGGGCCACAGAGTGGCAGGATCCCTAAGGGAAGTCCAACAGCAATGCCCTGGCGCATGTATAGTTTGGGGCACCTCGGTAAACCTATGGAAAAGGAAAATCTGTCTGCCTTACTAATGTGCTGCCGTATTTACATTAACGGCTGTATTTTTTTTCTACTCCACACATGAATTGCTTGCAGGCTTTTCTGAAAGAGAGGATTGTGACATCACAGGACAGCCCCCCCCCCGTCTAGTATGGAAATGCTGCTCGTTTTTTGGGTAACTAAGCACTCAAGGAAGGCCCATTGCAAAAAGATACGGCAAGACGGCATGTGTGGCAATGGGAGCCGGCTGTAAGGAACCACGTATATTAAACCTAAGCAGCTATCAATGCTGTGCTTTGATAACAGACTATTGCTTAAGGTATTTATCAGACAGTGAAACAGAATATCGCTGTTGCTATGGTGAACGAAATCATGGTGCTACTACCAAAGCACAGATTCACAGAAATGTCATTAGCTCCTGTCCTATTATTTAAGCTAAAGTCCAGATGCTCATAGTTACAGTAGATTGGATTTCAGATTACAGTGTTACCTGACCATTTTACAGAACACTACTACAAACTCTGCCGAGTATAAAAATAAATCATTCTGATGATTTTGCCTCCGGATTGCTGAAAATAGGTTCAGGATGAGACTAAATACGCAAAAGTATATAAATTTTTTTTTTTCAGCTCAATGCATCGAAGTGTTTTTAACCATTAATTTTTGCAAAAATGAGATTCAGTTAAAACGTTGATCAGCAATGACATGAACCTTGAGGACAATATGTAAAATGATGTAAATGACCAATAATTTATTTAAAGATGGAGGCAATGGGGTGGGGGGGCTCTTTGAACCCAAATACCACCCCTTGGCCCCTGCAGAAGATCCTGTGGCATCCCCTATATCATAGAGCCTGAGTTGCCTCTGGCTGTGAGTGTAATTTAATACTTTGGAGGATCATGGGATCTACAGCAAGTAGAGGCAATCCTTAAATTTGCATTGCTGTTGTCATACATAAGTTATACCGAGACTTCTCAGGTAATTTATGAAATCAATATTCTCAGTATTACCATATGATTTTTTTAAAACCCTTTTGGCTGGTTACATCCATATTTATTTTTTTGTACATGAATGTATTAAGTAATTTTTGGTCACTACCAGCTGATTAGCTAGTGGCATGAAGGAAGGGTGTAAGGTACTGTATTCAAACAAGCTGTCTCCACTCAGTTTGTGTATTAATATCGAATTTCCATTCCATTTCCATTGTACAACTGATGACTATCCAGATACACTTGTTCTAACACTGTCTATTTTTAAAAGAACTTCATCAATATTGAATAGTCCCAAAAAAATCTGTCCATTTTCTGTTTTCTTTGTTCGTCTGCCCTGCTATAAGCTGTGATATTCATGTGCAGTACTGTGCAAAAGTCTTAGGCAGTTCAAAAAAATGTTTAAGGCCATTTATCTGGGCAGTAATTGTATTTTTGCTCAGACAAAAAAACCCCCACAATTTAGCATTAGAAAATAGAAAAACTAGTATAAATAATTTGTTCTGTTCTCTAAAATATTACCGATATCTGGTTGGATGGCTTGAACAACATAACTGTCGTTCCCAAACCTCTCCGTGAAAGAACCTCAGCCATTCCATGTATTTCTTAATTTTTACGACCCGCTTAGTTAACTTGTGTACTTAACTAGCTAATTCACGTTATGAGGTCTTAATTAGTCAGACAAGGTGCACTCATAGTTGATCTCTTTAAGTACTTGGGTATGTTGGATAATAACTGTATATTCTGGGGTGAAATGAAGAGATGTTTAGAAATATGTAAACTGACACACTTTGACCAACCTGAAGTTGTAGTTTTACACCAACATGAACATGATTTAAACATAATCGTCATTGCCTGCCTAAGACTTTTGCACAGTACTGTATATTTTTATACTGTATAAAATTATCAATTTTCTATGTGTAACATGCACAAGGCTGGGGTACACCCTGGAAGGGATGCCAGTCCATCACAGGGCTCAAGGCTGGGGTCCACCCTGGATAGATGCCAGTCCATCACAGGGCTCAAGCCTGAGGTACACCCTGGATGGGATGCCAGTCTATCACAGGGCACAAGGCTGGGGTCCACCCTGGATAGATGCCAGTCCATCACAGGGCCCAAAGCTGGGGTACACCCTGGATGGGATGCCAGTCCATCACAGGGCTCAAGCCTGAGGTACACCCTGGATGGGGTGCCAGTCTATCACAGGGCACAAGGCTGGGGTCCACCCTGGATAGATGCCAGTCCATCACAGGGCACAAGGCTGGGGTACACCCTGGATGGGATGCCAGTCCATCACAGGGCACATATATGCTTGTGCTCACACGTACACAATCGTACACTGTGGGTAATGCCAATTTAGATATGCTAATTAGCCTGACGGGGTATGCCTTTGGACTGTGGGAGAAAGTGGGAGTCTAAATATAGTGGAAAAGGAAACTGAATACATACAGAGCGGAGGGAGCATTCAGACCTATTATATTATATTATATTTTAATGACAATGTATAAGAAAGTATGTACACTCGGGTGTTTTGAAAATGACAGCATTATAACATTTTGAACGGTAACCCTAGGAAACCTCTTGGTAACTGCAATCTGTCACACTCCCCACTTGGCCAAAACGCCCACGTGGCACGTTTTCTGCGAGTGACTTGTGACATCGCCCGGTGACTCATGTGTTATTATTCACCACCTGTTCCTCGTGTAGTATAAAAAAACATGCATTTTTTTTCTTTTTGTTAAAGCCCAGTTTAACACTGTTCAGTGTCTCCCATTGACAAATTGTCAAGCTCAACATCAATTTACTTTTTACACGTTTCCTGCCACTTCCTTTGGGGGGGGGGGGTCTACCGGAGATTAACACACACACACTGTCAATAGTATCCATTCTTCTTCCATCTGGTTATCCTGGACAGGGACACAGGGGTCCTGGAAACGATCGCTGGCCGTAAAATACAAGCAATTTCGAGACACCAGTTCACCTCACTGCGTGTCTTTGGACTGCAGGAAGCAACTCGCACGACACGGAGAGAACATTCAGATACAGAGCGGGAGCACTCAGTCGTAGAGATGCAAGACTGCAGTGTTACCCAGAGGGCCACTACCACATGTTAAGAATGTGGTCAATTTGCAGTGCATTACAGGAAGGACGAGGTCACATATTTATTACACATATATGCAAACAAGCCACACATAAGCAAACACATTTAAAACATATTGTAGAAGACCGACAGATAAACAGTAGATGGAGTCATATCACCAAACTCGACAGACAGACATGAAAAGCAAGCTTACTTTGAAAACTATATTGATTGCCAAACAAGAAAACCAACCTAATTTATTAAGCCATGGTTTCATGGCAATTACTTGCAACCCAATATATGAACTTAGATTAAGATACAATTGCATGAACTTTTGGGAGTCACTTAAGTGTATGGCTTGAATCTGTGACTTCATAGCTAATATAGCTTGGATATTTTGGTTCTATTCTGCTGAGACCTTGTCTCTCTCTTCCTGGGATTTTTTTTTTCTCCCCTGTGACTTCAAATTATTCTTATACTGTGTAGGCCAAGTAGGAAGTTGTTCAAAAATAGCAAAATTATTGTGTGATGTGCTAATGAACTATATTATGAATAGAACAGTGATCTATAAATGTCACTGAGAAGAATATGATCACACTGTGATAAAATCTGATCTACAAATTATTTTTGGCAAGCACTTCCTTGGTGATTATGTGTAGCGTTCAACAAATCTGAGCTGCTCAGCTTGGTTCTTGAACAGATGGAAAAATATATTTTTTAAGTAGTTGCAGTGCCAAATTTAATTAAAGAGACTGAAATTTCTAATCCCCTAAGGTTGTAGGGAATAAGAGTGTGTGCTCTCCTTGCCCTTGCCCAGGCTCTAACACAGAAATGAGTAGAACCAGTTTTAAATGCATTTGTGCGAATGAATGGATATTTAACAGCCTTGAATAGATAGTTAAAATTACAATTAAATATGTTATACAAAAAAGCATGAAGCTTTTATTCCAGCACAATAGTAATGTTCTCTATAAAATGTCCAAGTCCTGATAATGTTCAAATGGAAAAGACAGGAAAGAATTTTTTTTAACATGCCACAGCATCAGAGTGTAGTCTGTCCATCCATCCATCCATCCATCCATCCTAGCGTCTCCATAGTACTGCAGGGCGTGAAAAACTTGTGCAGAACTGATTTCTCAAATGTCTTGTAATTTAAATATCACAATCTGTTGACATGTGTAATTTGTGTAGTTTTTCCTTATTTGTTTATGAAATCACATTTCTTATCAATAGCTACAGAAGTCAGCATTCATCACAGCAAGATCTGCTAACCCACTTCCCAGGGATTGTTTTTTTTAAAAAAATCTTTTTATGTTTATCCATCTCCTTGCATATTTTTATTCTACATTAAAAGGCATTTCTCTGTCCTTCAAGTTCCCTTCTCTCTTCTGAATTACCCACTTTGGCTCTGAAAAATCTTGCCATTAACGATTCTGAACGCATAGCCATCTCTGAAGGGAGGCAGGCACATTTGACCTGAAACATTAGTTGTGTTGTTACTCAGCCATTCCTGCTCACGGTGTTTTTATTATTATTATTATTATTATTATTATTATTATTATTATTATTGACATGCTTTTTGTTGGAACGCTCCACGCTAGATTAAAGGGAGGTAGAAACATGGTAGCCACTCTTAAGGAATGCTAATACAGCTCTTGAGGGATGGGGCACCTCTGAAGGTGGATGGTTACCAGATTTCCTCAACCTCCATTCTGTCCTATGGGAGTGTCACTATGGAGGAAAACATAAACAATTAAATCACATGTAGTTGTAAAACATGCTATTGCAAAAGAAGATTATATTAAATTAACTTTGGTACAGATCAACAGTGTTTCTGCACAACTGTTGCAAAATAAATTTGAAAGTAAATTGTAAATACTGTTTTATATAATGTAAAAATATATATTTAGAAGAGTGATTTATCTTATATTATGTCATATAGAATGAAACACATTTGCAAATGTTCTATGATTTAAAGTAAAACTTATTTTGTAACAGAAAATTATTGAAGTGTCTTATTGGGGGAGATGCAGTTTTTGTTGCTGTCGCACAGTTTAAATGACTGGTGATGTTTGGCTTCTTTTTCATTGTACAGCTACATCAGCTTTAATGTACTGTTTTGAAATATGCCGAGAGAATGAAACGTTTATGTTTTGAAGCTGTTCGCATATTACTTTTGTGACAGTAATATTTTGATTGCTTTAAAATACTTGAATATTTTTAATAAATAATTTATTAAAAGAGTTACTGCTACTTGTTTTTTTATTAAACCACATGTGAATTCAAGATTACTTCTATGATTATTATTATTATTATTGAAGTCTTAAATAAAAGAAAATTCCATTAATTGTAGATTTTGCACCATCTATCCCATGGTTATTGTAAAGTACCAGTTTTTCCATGTGATAACAGTTGACCTGGGTGTTGTTGGTGAAACAGCATCTATTAAAAAGTCATATTTACATGGCCACTCAGTTATAGTTTTTCAGTGTGTGGTGATTGTCAGGCTGTTGTACTAAGACGGCCACTGCCTGTTGAGTTACAGATGGGCTCCGACTCAGCCGTCTGGCTCAGTAAAATCCCCTTTATTGGCTCAGGAGTGACAATAGTCCAATGCCCAGCTTCTGATTTACTGCCAGTCTAAATATACAGTATATATAATATATTGGCAGTAATCTTCTCATCTCTGAGGACACTTGTAATATCCACTGGAAACCAGCAGAGGGAGGTATACTGATATTTATTTTTATTGCTTTTATCAGTTAGCAATGCAGAATGATGACTTTTTTTTAAATAAAGCAACTTTTACACTTTGTCTGTAACTTCTAGTAACTTTGAATTGCTGTTTGATTCTAGCACAACTTGCTACTGTTGCAAAAAAAAAAAA
>JAACJT020000002.1:1352759-1391491 GCA_009936485.2 Gymnarchus niloticus | reverse complement strand
CTTTGTCTGTAACTTCTAGTAACTTTGAATTGCTGTTTGATTCTAGCACAACTTGCTACTGTTGCAAAAAAAAAAAAGATAAGACTGAAATGAGTATGATTGTATAATTTCTGATTTAGTCTCTTCAGTGAGTTCAGCACTGTGTCTCCAGTATAATTAGTCTAAATGCTGTTGCCATGCATCTCGGATGTCAGCACTCATTTTTTCTGCTCAAAGACTGTGGGATTCTTGCATAACAATCTCAACCTCTGCCCCTTTGTTTGCAGAAAAGTGATGTTGTCACCCTAAGTGACAGGGGAGCCTCCTGTACAACATGGAATGACAGAGGTGGTAAGGACAGCACCGCAGCCAGAAGTATCACCTGTAAGCCCAAATGTCTCACAAATGGTCTTAGCTCAAATTCCAGAAAGGTTCTCAGAAAATGGTAAAATTAATAGCAAACTGTATGATGAGCTAGCTGTCCTTTAAATAGAGAAAATGAAATCATTGTATAGATGCTTTCATTTTTGAGCTGCACCCAAGAGCCTAAGTATTAAACTGTATATCCTTTGTCAGACATACAAAAATAAAACAGGTTACAGATTGATATTTTTAAACCATTGATACACGAGCCGTTGAAAATGTAGAAAATCTTAGTGTGTGCAAAAACTTTTGACTGGTAGTGTAGTCTCTAATGTACCAAAATCACTAAAAGTAGCTATTGTCAAACCCCCTCTTAAGAAACCTAAGCTTGATCTAGTGACTTAGTAAATTATAGGCCTATCTCAAATTTCCCCTTTTTCTATAAAATCTTGGAGAAAATAGCAGCAAAACAATTGTATTTGTTTCTACAGAGAAATGGTATAAATGAAGTATTTCAATCTGGGTGTAGACAATACCACAGTACTGAAATTGCATTAGTGAAAGTAACAAATGACCTACTCATGGCCTCTGATCATGGTTGTCTTTCTTTGCTGGTGCTCTTAGATCTTAGTGCAGCATTTGATACTATTGACCGTGAAATTCTGTTAGACTGACTAGAATCTCTAGTTGGTATTACAGAGCAGGCTCTGTCCTGGCTACAGTCCTATCTCACTGACAGCTACTAGTTTGTTCATGTCAACTAACGAATCCTCTGATTATACTAGAGTTAGATATGGTGTTCCACAAGTATCTGTGTTGGGCCCGCTGCTGTTCACCCTGTACATGCTGCCACTTGGTGACATAATTAGAAAATATGGTATTGATTTCCACTCCTACGCTGATGACACACTGATATACATATCAGTTGAACCTGGTGAATTGCCTCATCTCTTAAAGACTGAAGATTGTCTATTAGATTTTAGGAGCTGGATGGCCAGAAATTTTTTACTCCTAAATCAAGATAAATGAGAAGTAATGTTACTTGGTCTGGAAAATGTTGTCCTTCAATGATGCTGAGAAGCTAACTCATGCTTTTATTAGTTCCAGATTGGATAATTGTAATGCTCTGTTTTCTGGATGTAACTCTGGGGTGTTACACAGACTCCAGCTGGTGCAAAATGCTGCAGCGAGAATGCTAACTGGAACTCGGAAGTTCAATCATATTAGTCCCGTATTGTCATCTTTACATTGGCTTTCTGTTAAGTATTGCACTGACTTTAAAGTACTATTACTTACCTATAAGGCCTTGCATGGTTTGGCTCCAGAATATCTGCCTGATCCTTTGGTTCCTTACTCCCCTCCCATTGTTTGCTTCGCTCTCAGGGGGTAGGTTACTTATTAGTTCCAAGAGTGAAAAAAGTGACGCTGGGCTGCAGAGTATTCTCGTACATGGCTCTGCAGCTGTGGAATGGTCTTCTAGCAGCAGTGCGGGACTCTGGCTCAGTCTTTATCTTTAAGTCTATGCTTAAAACAGACCTTTTTAGTCTAGCTTACGGAGACCTTAGGTAGCTACTCTCTTTCCAACTAGACTATAGGCTGAGGTGTAGAGCTGGGTGGGGATCAGTGCCATTGACTTTGGATGAACTGTTCTGTCAATGCTATCACTGCTGCTTCGCATGTTCTGTGTGTTGTTGGAGTGCTGGCGTTCAAGGATTCCTCATGCCTGTGTCCCCAGTGCCCTCTCCTTCATAGTTATGCTGCTCATAGATATAATGCATAACTATATACTGTAATTATGTCAGGCTCTTGTTATCTTATTTGCAATTATTCTGCTGCCTTAAATTACTGCTCTGCTCATACACATTCTTCCCCCCGCCCCCCTCTTTGGGTGTTTCATTCGGAGGTTTGGATTCAAGAGATCCTTGTATCGTCTGCTGACTTACTACGCCCTCCTTCCACTTCAGCTCTCCACACTGACCGGCTTGCTGCCTCCTGAGCCACCAAACCTGCTCTTCAATCCTGATCACCAAACCACATCCTCAAATACCCTGCTGTCCGCCGAACCATTATACAACATCATTGTTTTCAATTGTACTAATGAATTTATCCCGCCCGGTGCTGGCCAGAGGAGGATGGGTTTCCTCCTTGAGTCTGGTTCCTCCCAAGGTTTCTTCCTCCAGAGGGAATTTTTTCTTGCCACTGTCGCCTTTGGCTTACTCTCTTTGGACCTTGGGCCTGGGACTACACAAAGCGCTTTTTGACAGTGCATCTTGTTAAAGGCTCTATATAAATAAAATTGAATTGAATTGAATAATGCTACCCGTTTACTGCAAACAGAATGTGACAAAAAGTGAAAAGAATTTGTTCATTTTTAATTCAACCAATCTGAAATAGCACAATGATTTCACAGTGTAGCCCTGCCATGTGCCCTAAGCTATCTCTGATATGTCCCCCTACCCCTTTCAATGGGATGGGTGGATGGGTAAAAGGTACACGTAATGGCCACCCTGAGCTGATAGTCTGTGTCAGACATTTCCTGGCATACGGAAACCTTTCCTGTCTCCCAGAAAACAACGGCATTCCCACAGGATGCAGCTGAAGAGAGAAAGGGAGGCCTGTGTTCTGCCATTCAGAGTTTGGTATCTCAATGTTCTTCAGCACAGCGAGAATGAAAATAAAATGTGTTTAGAAGCTGGAACAGAATAAGGACCAAGGTGG
The DNA here is from genome assembly GCA_009936485.2 of Gymnarchus niloticus. Taxonomy (NCBI): domain Eukaryota; kingdom Metazoa; phylum Chordata; class Actinopteri; order Osteoglossiformes; family Gymnarchidae; genus Gymnarchus; species Gymnarchus niloticus. The sequence goes on along the minus strand of JAACJT020000002.1, from coordinate 1,388,431 downwards.
TAGATATTCACGACTATAATTAAATTGTATGTTCCTCATAAATGTTGTACTTTTTTGAAGCTTTTTTGGATCTCTTATGAAAATATATGCTGTAGTTTTATACTTTATGTCATTCATTTATGAAGAATAGCCTCAAATACAGCAGGCTATAAAACAAGTTGCTTGCTTGTTCATTTACACACACACACACACACACACACACACACACACACACACACACACACACACACACACACACACACACGCGTTTATGTTAATTATGAATCTGTAATGGACAAGTAACTATGAAGGATTAATGGGTGTGTTTCTTTTATGTCAGCAAGAAGATGGCCCATGATTCATCAAAAACCAAAATTGAGGAAAATATGTTTTATTGTTGCTGGATTGATGATGCAGGTTTATTGACATTTATAATTCAATTTGATTCAATTCAATTTTATTTATATAGCGCTTTTAACAAGAAGCACGGTAACAAAGCGCTTTACATAGTCCTGGGCCCACAGTCCCCAGAGAGTAAACCAAAGGCGACAGTGGCAAGGAAAAACTCCCTCAGGAGGAAGAAACCTTGGGAGGAACCAGACTCAAAAGGGAAGCCCATCCTCCTCTGGCCAGCACCAGGCAGGACAAGTTAATTAATACAAATCAGAACAACAGATACATCAAGATAGATAATTGATAATCAAGGGTAGAGCAGGACAAAATGTATACAGCATGTTATGATGAACTAATGGGTTTGGTAGCATGTTAATTAATCATGTAGATAACGTGCCACATTATTTATAAAGAGTCTGGAAAACACTTGCGAATTTAAAGGTTATCGTACGATCTTCCATGTGGGCTGAAAATGGCAGTTTCCTCGAAAAACAAAGAATGATTAGTAAATCAGCATAACATCCAGCCAAAACTGATTCAGTTTTTCTGAAGAAGAACTAAGAAATGCATCTTTCAGATAATTTCACATGAAAACACAAAACATCAGATCCTTAGGTCTTGTTTTGTCTTGTTGTTTTGTTTTGATTTGCAGGATGTATGCTGATCCTCTGTTGTCAATTCTACCACTGGCTTTGAATTACTGAGCAGAAATGGCACCTCACCATTTCCTTGGGCTTTAGATGCAGGATTGACACCTGACTGGGTTGTTTTGTGTGTCTGTTTTCGCCAGCACTTCGTGGCACACAAGTGAAACATCTCCAACAGGTTCAGTAAAAGTGAGATGCAGGCCACCACCAGCATGAACTGGATGAAGATGGTCTTCTCCGTGGGCCGTGAGATGTAGCAGTTGACATCATGGGGACACGGAGCCTGCCTGCACACATACACAGGCTTGAGTTTGAAGTCATAGAGGAGATACTGGCCTACGATGAACCCTACCTCAAAGATGGTCTTGAAGACAATGTTGAAGACGTATGTGCACAGGATGTCCCCTTGCAAGCGGATCTTTCCAAGTTCGTTACGGACGACAACTGTTTTTGTCTTCTCCTCCTGCAGTGAAAGCTGCTTGGCCCCGCACCGAGCCATTTCATTCTGCCGTTGCCGTTCCTTCTCCTCCATGCGCATCAGATGCAGGATATAGCCCAAGTAGATGAGTGTTGGCGTGGATACAAAGATGATCTGCAGTACCCAGAAGCGGATGTGAGAGATGGGGAAGGTATTATCGTAGCAGACGTTCTGGCAGCCAGGCTGTTTGGTGTCACAGGTGAAGCCAGACTGCTCGTCTCCCCACACCCGCTCGGCTGCAGTTCCCAGGATCAAGATGCGGAAGATGAAGAGCACAGTCAGCCAGACTTTGCCCACCACGGTGGAGTGCTCCTGGGCACTCTCCAGTAGGTTTCCAAGTAAGTTCCAGTCTCCCATCAATGCTTGTCCACAGATCTACAAACACAAGGCAGAGACCTCAGTTTAAAGTGACAGAATTCAACACGTGTACATGGCTCATAACTTCTGAAGGTGCGAGGAAAACTCTGTGTTTATATATTTAACAGTCACCATGAATGAATAGTGATCCACAATAAATTTGAATGGGTGAATGATTTCTTTCATTATAAACTTGAATGCAAGAACAAATGAATTTCTTGAGTAATTAATCGGCTACGTCCGTTATTCTGCCTTGTAATTGTGTATATTTTCATTCAGTAAGTTTGCTCCACCAGCAGCCATTTTAAGTAGGGTAGTAATTTCTCTCATTTAAGTTAAAGCAATGTCAGCTAAAAGCTAAAAAGTTTCTACCTCACAGATTACAGCAGTTTCTGCTAAATTAGACAGCAAGAGCTTTTTCTCTGTGATGTCCTCCCTTTATCAAGATTCAGTATTTGTAAAGTTCATAGGCCCATACCTGACTGTCCTTCAAAGTGAATCTTGGATTGAGTTTGGCTTAAACTACAAACACTTTGGGAGGGCAGGACACCCATAGTTTGACTCATACCATTTGAAGGATCTGTTGTTGTTTTAGATGAAGGTCTGCAAGGCCACCCATGGGCAGAGGCTATTTCCCCTCTCACGTCTTCTTATTCTTCAATGTAGTTTTTCTTTACTGGCATTAGCCTTCCCTTTGAGAGTTTCTTTTTTGAAGATTTCCAAATATTGATCTCTTCAGACATTCCAGGAAAACCGTTTCAACCCGTAAAAGACAATCCTAGGAAATGCTTTGCCTAATGCTGGCTATTTGGTGGCGTTTGTTAATGTGATCTAGGTTCAGGGTTAGTTTTCTCACAGTAGCCTGAGACATGAGACACGGTTAAGGCCAAATCCACTTGACAAAGCTGACACTCAGTGTTTTGTCGTTGATTATGATACCTAATTACTCCATAGTATCTGTATGTCAGTAACTTCAGTGTACAAGGCATTGTTTTTGCTGCACTCCACACTGTTGATAGTGTGTGTGTGTTATTTTTTGCCATTTTTGTTTGGTATCCAGGGGAAAAATGTCAGACCCTGCTTTTCAAATCCTGCTTTTTATGACCTTACTGTTTTACAGTATTAGAGTTTTGTCAGATCTTCCATCAGCTCTCAGGAACATAAGAAGACACAAGTCTTTGTTGTCTAAAATAGATGTCTGTGAGCATGAGAATGGCATGCAAACCAGCTCCCCATGTTTCCGTTCTTGCCATATTTGACTTCCTGCTTACGTTTTTCAGGAAGTTTTATTTCAAGAATTCCTCTTCCCTGATGGACTAATCACTTTGAAGCCAGGATGGATATCCTTTCATCAGTTAGTTTAGATGTCTCTAGCCTCAACATATTGCATGTAAATAGATTAATTTGAGCCACTATCTCAGATGTGGCATATTTATAGGCTGTGATTCATTATGCCCATCAAAGTAGAATCTCAGGCCTTGTTGTTTTAATCATTACATTTTAAATGACACTTTAAAGGTCACAGCAGGATATGAACCCCTATGCTAGCCACCTGATCCCTGTCATTGTCTTTGTGAGCATCACCGTGTTTCAAGGAAAAACCTACTTTTAAACATTGAACCTTAACTTTTAACTCATTAATATACTCAGACTACTGGGTCTTGAGATTAAAATTTTTTTTTTGTTATTTAATTATGTTTCACCCAGTTTATCAAAAAAGCATACCAACCTGATCATCTGTGTAATGTGCTATTACATAGTCTGTCACATTTCTCTCTTAGTATGGGAACTTCCTCCACACCAATATCCAGAACAGATGAATAATGAATTTTCATACCCTTTGAACATGAAGACATAGAGGACCTATTCTTCTTATTTATTCTGGTCAAAGGTCAAATGACACGGGTTAGGAAGCGATAATGTGCCAGCCAACACTGTCCAGGCTAGTTGTACTCTCCACTCATTGGGATATGAATGAAATTTATATTTTTTATGAATCGAGCTAGTCAATTTTTATGTTATTTATTATTAAATGGCTTAGAGCATAATCTACAAGAGAAAAGGCTCTGATATTGAACCAGGAATGTCATCAGATTGTCAGACCAAAGTATTCTTGTGACGTATTGATATGGCGATCAGGATATGTTTTTTTGCAATCACATTTAAAGTTAAATAACTGAGTATAACTGACCAGCAATTTATGGACTGAGTATGAATCTGATGGCCAGAGTGCTGGTCAGGCATGCAAGCCTGTATAGGTTTTAATGACTATCACTATCTGACACAGAAAGAGTGGAATACGCGCTCCGATTTTGAATGCGACGATAGGTTGTACAGACGGAGTCTTACTGGCACATCGACTGTGCTTCAAAGTGAACTGACTCCTGTCCAAAAGGAGAACTTTTCTTTGTGCCTTTAGGTTCCAAGTTCTAGGCTGTCATTAAATGACTTCTGAAAAATGCAGACATTCACCTTTAACTGCAATTTCCATCCACAACATAAACTGAACAGCAACAACCCACAGTATGATCATTTTGTAAAATTTAGTAAATGTTTTAGGCCACCAGTGTTCTTTTAAAGAAAATGATCCCTTATCAAGTTTTATTACACTTTATTTCTTAACTGAAGAAAAACTCTATGTCAAAGAAGTCCAGGTTTTTGAACAAGAACATTTTAAAAACATGCAGTATCATTAATCATTTGCATGTATTTTGATTAAATCAATTATTAAATTCAGAACACAGCTACTTGCTGCACAGACGTTCTACCTCCATTTTTACGGCACCTTAAATCAACAGAAAGTGAAATGTGGTAGAGTTTGACCCACCTTGTCAATGTGTGCGTCTCCCACTGAAGACCTTTTCAAACAGTTGTCGACCCAAGCAGAGTGCTGGCAATGGCCTAGATGTATCTCCTAATTTTCATATCATAACACAACAAAAATTTGTCTAATGAGACAACTCGCACTAGACGTTCAAGTAGACCAGTCTTCAGTGTCACATAACTTCGGACCTTTTGAAATACTGCAAACAAACTTGAAGTTGCTCCTCTTAAAATAGTCTTGAAGCTCCCGCCTGTCTATGTGGACATATCCCGCCCACCAATTGTGAAGTGACAGCCAAACTGTCCTATTAGGACCCAGCTGTCCTCAACAGCTACAGAACTAAGGTGGGCCTAAGCCACGCCTCCCTCGTTGACATTGCTGAAATGCTGGGAAATATCTGGGAGTCGTGAAGGTACATAAAAAGGTAGATGAAGCTTAGGAGGATGAGTTTCTGTAGATGTAAATTTCACAGCCTAACAAACCTATTAAAAAACATTTCATGAAATAAATCGGGCAGTACAATCAAAGACAAATGTAATCCTTTGTAACCATATCAACTGGAAATCACTGCTAAGACAGAAAAAAAAAGATCTCATATCATGACTGTTGGACTGCTTTGATAACTGCATCTAAGACAAAAATTCTCTTCATATATTATCACATCACGGGCAATACATGAATGATATTGTCCAGTCTTTGAGAACCTCAACATGAATTCAGGCTTTGAGGATGTTGCTGTTGGTTTTGACCGACACTCACAAATGGTAAAGGTGAAGGACTTAAACAGCATTCATGCACAGCATATATCCATCCATAGTCCACATTCTATATTTTTAGGGCATTCATACAGAGGTCTGCAAAATGAAACTTTTCACCGCAAAAGTAAAAATGAATGTCATGTAATCTGAACAAACAGATATATTTTGGGCAAGAACAGTAAAACAGAAAGCTGGTTAAAACGTCGCTGTTTCATGAAGGACATTTGACTGTCCCCTAGTGGGCACAAGTATAGCTGAGCTAAATCATTTAAAGGTCACTAAATTGTGAGTAAAAACTGCTACAAAACATATTTGTGTCTTGCTGTTGGGTCAGAGTAAATACGTCAAAGTGAATTTAGTAGCAGAAAAAAGGCAAGATGGAGTTACATTTAAATAACATTTAATATTATTAATTAATCAACAATCACAATATATGTCAAACACAAGAGACAGTACTTTTGCATTTAAAATAGAATGTAAGACATTAATTTTATTCAGCAATCTTTAGCAAACTATTTTAGGAAATATTTTTGCTTTTGAAAGTCTAACTAAACCAAGATGTCATTTGACTTAGATATTATCTAAGCTATGATCAATTAAATATTGCATATTATCAATGAAATGTGCATATCTCCTTTAAGGATACCATTGATAACATAGTTTGGATAATATAGTATTAATGTTATTGCATATAGTTCTCTACAGTAAAAGAATATTCCAGGTTTTAAACCACATTTACAGCCTTCCTGTCATAAGCCATGGTGGTAACTTACAATCAGCATTCTACATTCTGTATTGACCAGTTTAACCACCATTATCACAATTTGCTTGAACGCATGCTAAAATGTTGAAAACGAAATCCTGTGTATGCTTGTGAAGTAAATAAAGTAAAAACACTTCATGCGCTTTGAAAACAATTGAGCATGCAACTCCAGTCTGCCTGGCAAATGTGTTAACTGTTTGCAAAAACAAATGCATTATACATCACTTCAACAAGCAGAAACACTTTATAGAGTAGTGACTCATTCAAAATCCTCCTCCTGTCTATAATTCTCCTGAGTTCATCCTGTATGAAAAGCTGATGTGGTGATGCAGTGATGTACAGAAGGGGGAATGGTCAGTGTTGGTTTAAACATGAAATGTTTTCGGCAATCACCGTCAAGAAAAACGTGCACTTTCAGATTTTTGTTTTCCTGGCTTTCTTTGGTTTTTCACGATACAGTGCATTGCCTTAATAAGGTTCATCGAAAACATGATTCAAGAAATGAATGTGTATGATTTTCACATGTACATCATTTAAAAAGGCATGCGTTATCTAAGCGAGTTATTTCACCATGCGGCCATTGTGATGTTAGGCTCCTGCCTTGGAGGGAACCTGAGAAAATCTGTCCAGCACAGCCTCACTCCTGATATCTGTCCAAGGATCAGTTATCTCATCATCTCATTAATTAAAAATATGGTACAAATACAAACATCGAGCAGTTAAAACAGCCACTTGGAACAAGGCCCCACGCTGCTGATATATTCAGAACATTTCGCCCACCTTCCATAAGAAGGTTGCTTCTTGAAATGCTCTGAAAGGAAACCCAGGTTTGCTCCAGTCAGATAAGGCTTGGACGTCCTTTACAGGCTCTCACCCTTACGTTAGCAGCATCAGTTCCATTTGTGCAGGGAAGTTATTCTTTTCCCATGGAACTAATTTCAGTTGTGCATTCAATTCATCTTCATGGTGTTTTGTTTGATGTGTTTTTTGCTATTATTATCAGAACGAGTACCTTACAGTATTTTAATGTGTTCAGTCTTTATGCACAAATGGCTACCACGTTCCTTCAGTGCACGGAATGAATGAAATTAATGGCACGTTGAGCCACGACTGATATTGAGAGCTTGTTAAAGCTTGTTAAAACAGCAGCCTTGCTAAAAAGCTGAACACCTCTCCCCTTTGTCGACGGGATTCCTTCGGCCATCCCTGAACTTCGACCTGAAGGACTGATCTGCGATGAGCTGATTGATCTCATTTTGCTTGTAAGAGGAGAGCTTCTGAGTAATCCAGGGCCCCTTGGAAGCCCCCTCAGAGTTTTGGAATTGCCTGGCACAAGCTTGGCCCACCAAGTAAAGCACCTCCGCGATGTTGAGCAGGATGCAAACCCCCGACACGGCCAGCATGAAAATGGTGAAGATGGTCTTCTCCGTGGGCCGGGAAACAAAGCAGTCTACTGTGTTGGGGCAGGGGTAGGAGTCACACTTGACCAGTCGGATCATCTTGTAACCCGGGTAGATTACGTAGAAGATGCCCATGAAGGCCACTTCGAAGATGATGCGGAAAATGATGCTGATCACGTACGTCCACCAGAGGGCCCCGATGATCTTGAACTTCTGACTTTTGATCTGCTCCAGGTCCTTGGGACTGCTCCGCCCTGACATCTTGAGGACCTTCTTGTCGATGTGACGACGGTGTGCCACATGCATGGCCACCAGCAGGGCAGGGGTTGAAACCAGGATCAGCTGTAGGGCCCAGAGTCGGACGTGGGAGATGGGAAAGAACTGGTCATAGCAGACGCTGTTGCAGCCGGGCTGTTGGGTGTTGCAGGTGAAGCCTGACTTCTCATCCCCCCAGACGCTTTCTGCCGCCACGACAAGAACCAGGATGCGGAAGATGAAGAGGACAGACAGCCAGATGCGACCGATGCCTGTGGAGTGTCTGTTTACGCCACTTATAATGGCATAAAAAGAGGCCCAATTCATTTTTGGTTCCCAGTCTGAAAAAGAATGAATGACATATAAGATGACATCCATCAGATCCACACAGAGATAATCTATACTTTTTTATGTTCACTTGTATTGTCATGCCAATACCTGCCTCTCCCTTGACTAGCCTGTTATTTTTGCTTATACACCTGAAGTTATTATATTTTCCTTTCTTGGACAAAAGTAAAGCATCATTTTAATGGTAAAAGAACTGAAAGATGGATGTAAAATGTCACCGATAACCAAAATTCTCAACTTAGTGCAGTTTATAATGTACTAGCATTTTTAAATTGCTTAACATTTTACTTTTCTACAGTTCATATATTATAACAGATAGACATTAAAATTATATAAAATAATGGCTCCTACTGATGTCCCATTTTAGACTCGGAACACTTGGGTCTAAGAAAAACTGCAAATGTTTTAAAGCAGAAAGGATGACTGACTTACAATGTTCAGTATTCCGTATCCGTTGTGATTACACATTCAGTCCTTATAATTTACTTCAATTAATCCCAAAAAGCCAGAAAGTTTTGATGAAAACTGGTCCATTTTTCTTCTGAAAGGGATGGTTAGATTAGCAGGCTGACCAGCAGGGGTTATTAGTATCAGTAACTCCCAGGTCTGCAGATGTCATTGATCTACCTGCACATCATGAACACAAAGCTGCATTCAGGAGAGAAGCGCAGCAAGAAGCAGCCTGGTCCTTTCACACCGCTTAAGTGCGAAAGTTGCTGGTCACACACCACACATGCGTACGCCAACCAGCTGTATTCTGGCCAATGGCAGAAGTGTAACTGGGCCACATGACCACCATGTCACATGCCTGCTTCAGCTAACCCACGTTGGAGCCCAAAGATACTCTGGCTTTGACAGATATCAACACATAACATCTAGATGGCTACGTGGTCCATCTTCAGAATCAAAATGCAGTCCTTAGCCTTTACCTTTCATACAGAAAATTGGCACTCTAAAGTGCCTCAGCACTGATCTAACATAATCTCCTACCAGGCTCCAAAATAAACATACGGCAGGTCAATTTTCTTAAAACTGATTATATAAATTCCAGTCACTCCCCCGCTTTATTTCATTTTTCATTATCTGCCATTTTGCATTAGACAAAATCGAAATATTTTCTGGTCCACTGATTTTAGTACTTCATCATCAGCAAATCGATAGTGAAAGCTGGACTTTTACGTCCATGTGTTCCCAAAGGTCCTGCTCAGAAACTCCCCAGAAAATAAGGAAGACTGCAACTGCAAGGGAGCAACATGGGAATATAAAGTGTTAGTTGCCATGTGTTTAGCTGCAGGCACTTCGATCTCAGAATCTCTTTTCAAAAACATCAAAACAACAAGTTATTATTGAAACCCAGGCTATTATAATCCAAACTCATCAGCCTGAGTGATATCTTAATCGAGAATGCCCCCAGCCACTAGGAGCTGATGTCGCCTTTATTGTTTTAAGATCTATTTGTATGTGAAGAAAATCTATTTACCTTTAGATGAGCTGATGTGTATATATAAGCACGTCCAGAAATGAGTGAATTACTATTATTATTCTAAGTTTATTTATTTGTTCTTTCCTACTCAAAGGCTTAGTTGAATAGAACACCGTGCCTTTGAAACTTGCAAATGACTCCTCTGACACTAGCCACTACCCTGCACAGTAGAAGTCATATGCCCATAAATCAACTATTTACATACAATGGGAGCCTTCATTGGGCCAAACAAGACTCTTTACAATTCAGATCAAACGCCTCAATTTCCTCCTACCCTCAGCAAAAGAATGAATCTGTGTGGACACAAGAAAGCTTTCCCTACATTATTTATTGTGTTGGACATGACAGTGGAAGTGAATGGTGTTTCTGACGTGAGTCAGGATGCAAGAAAATCACCCAAGAAATAAAAAAAATGCTGCACTGCTTTTTGTCTGTGTTATAGTAAAGGGTTTTTTAATACAATGAATTCCTGGAAAAGTAGTACAATTAATTAATCCGCAGTCAAATAGTGGTGTTTTAAAAAACAAAGAAATCATGTCCATATACACTTATGGTGGACAAAAATTGTTTAAACTGCATAATTTCTTTAGGTAAAAATAGTTTTATGGATTGCCATAATCCATCATATGGTTTTGGAATAAATTTTATTTTCAGTGCAGATAAAACTCAAATTAGTTTTACGACTACCATAATTTTAAAATATTCAAATCCATATTGCAGGGCAATTTTGTGTCTCTTTGATGAAACAACATACAGCATCATATCCGACCAAACAGACCTGACTCTGTCTTGAAGAAAATTACAATAGAATTTCTTTTGTTCAATAATTTCTGAGCTGACTGAGTAACAGATCTGTCTGGAAGGTTATGTGTTTGAACCCCGTGGTTACAGAGAATTCATATCACTATTGGGTTCCTGAGAATGCCCCTTAACCATTAATACTCTGGTCTGCTAGCTGACCGTGCTCCCTGCCGCTAAGCTTCCCTCACTTGTGTGTCACTTTGGACAAATCATCTGCTAAATTAATAAACATTAATTGTTAAAAATGCACACTTTCCAGATGCAGAATTCAACTGCACATTGATGACGTGGTATAAATGCGTCAGTATACTATAATGGCCTTTAAATTTAATGTGAGAGTAGGGAGGGAAGCATTCGAGACTGATGACAGTCCCTCTCTGACGTCCATACTGTGGGCTGCGAGCTTGCCGCCCTCTCTGAGGTTCCCAGTGAAGCGCATCATTGCCACGGCTCAATCAGAGAGCTAATTCCTGAAGCTCTAAAACGTAACGTGTTCGCAGCGTTGAGTCACTGCTTAGGCTTCTGGTCCAGTCAAAAAATTCCAGTGACCTCAAAAGTGCATGTGGTCTGTAATGTCAGCTAGCCATCCCCCCCATGCACCGTCGAGTTTATTCAAGAGTGCAGTTCAACCACCCCCATTTGGGAAAAAATTAGACAAAGATTTACAGTTTGCGGAAAACACATGGTGTGGCAGCCGTAAAAAAAAAAAAAACAAGGCACAAGGCAATCATTTGTTTGGCGTGCTTTCGGCAGCTTGACATTCAACAGAACTTGTGTTGTGGTTACTGGTGTCTTAAGACAAAAAGGATTCTTAGTCTTGTTTTACTCAAATAAATCCAATGGCAACTTTTACTTCAATCCAATGCTTAGTTTGTTACAGAGGATGTTTCCAGAGCTTTGCCGTAAGGCCGTAGCAGAGTTTGTGAGTTTCACCGTGTTCATCATCAAACTGATTAAAGTTACAATTTCGATACAATGAAAAATATACAGAGACACTCTCCCGCCGTCCTTTATCGTAAAAATGAAAATACAGCAGCAAACAAGCTTGAACATGACAATCGCCATCATTAAAGTGTAGAGAATTTTATCAGCAGATTCCTGAAAGCTTGCATAAATCGTAAAACAACAGTAAGTCATAAAACCAACTATTTGACACAGACATGGATTTTTTCAGGAAACACAGGGGCTATTCTCTGTCCGAGGCTTGTAAACATTTCAAGAGAATGATGTCTTGTGGCTGTGATGAGGGGAGACGAGACATTGATTGCACCACCTTTTCATTTTTAGAGTTGAACTCGAACAATTGCGTTTGAGTACAAATATTAGGCAGCTTATGTTGAGCTGTTGCACTAAAAATGCTATTGTGAACATTCACTTGTGTTGAAATAGATCTATACTCTTGAATAATAAGTTTACAGTGCTGTATTTTTGGTACTCTTTTGCCTTTCATTTGAAGAACTGGCAGCCAGCATCCTTTGATTGTGCCACTCTGGTGTCACTGTATAATTGTATATTGATGGTATGACAATACATTGAAAAAATGATCAATACCAACTGAAATCTGGAAGCTATTTGACATCTATTTTCTTTAATAGAAGAGTAACTTTCACTCCAGAGGCTTGTAGGGTCTCTCACCAATGTGGTTTCTACAAAATGATGATTTATTGTTCAGCAAAATAATGCATGTGATACAGCGTAGACATACAGTACTGTGCAAAAGTCTTAGGCAGGCAAAGAAAATTATGGTTAAGTTACATTTATGTTGCTGTAAAACTATTACTTTATGTCTGTAAAAGTGTGTCAGTTAATCTTTTAAAAACGTCTCCTCAATTCACCACCAGATTTGTAGTTTCCTTCCAATGTATCCGTGTATGTCTTGAACTTAACTGTGAGGACCCCTTGTTTGGTTAATCAATACTGCGTAAAGTGAAATTACATATGAAGGGTGCGTGTGGAAGCATTTGCGGTGTAGAGGGTGAGACAGGAAAGGACAGTGATTTTACATATGAAGGGTGTGTGTGGAAGCATTTGCCAAACTCCAAATCATATTTCTGACCAAATTTTAACTCAGTCACTTCCTCGTTGCCTTAGTGGTACCAGATGAGACCCCTATATCACCTGACTTCCCCTGTAATCATAATTCACTCATTGGTTCTGTATTCAAGTCATCCACCCAGGACATGCAGCCACCCTTTGTTCTTGGTCCTTTCAGACTTTCACTCCAACTTCCAAGAGTTTCAACCATCGGCACTGAATGCATTCAGCTGCATTACTGCATTGCATTCAGCTGTTCTATTCAAAACAGCTATCTGACTTAACAAGATAAACACATCCTGAAGTCTAAGGGCCCGTAATCACATATTTTTATTTGGAAGCCTTATGTTTAAACATTCATTTGTTTAATTCATTTCAGTCTTTGTCTTTGGATAATTTAGCCATCTAAACTGGTGCTAATGTACAGAACTGTGTATTGCCACCCCGTTTCATTATAGTAAAATTTATTTATCTAGGTGATTGTGCAGTGAGGCAGTAAATTAAAAATTAAACTTTCCATCGGGCCAATTTTGAATCAGCTGCTCTGGCAATTAAAACAAAAATATCACAGTATCAATGGAACATGTAATTTGTTCACAAGTAATTTTTAACAAATAGACATAAACTCAATTATAAAGTCAAATAGTTAGAACATACAGTTTTGTGCAAAAGTCTTAGGCACACAAAGAAGCCATTTGAGGCCATTTATCTGGGCAAAAAGTGTACTTTATTAGAAATTTCACTTTACGCAGTATTGATTAACCAAACAAGGGGGCCTCACAGTTAAGGTCAAGACATACATGGATACATTAGAAGGAAACTACAAATCTGGTGGTGAATTGAGGAGATGTTTTGAAAAGATTAACTGACACACTTTTACAGCCATAAAGTAATAGTTTTACAGCAACATAAATGTAACTTAACCATAATTTTCTTTGCCTGCCTAAGACCTTTGCACAGTACTGTATACTTTTGAACAAACTGAGTTACAAGCTTCTCTTTACCATTTAACAGATCATCCATCCATCCAACCATCCATCCGTCCATTTTCTACACCCCTTACTCAGAACAGAATTACTGTGATACACTAATTCTAACAATTTTTTGAGAAGTTATTTAAATTCATTTCATTACTGTGTATGTAATTATTTCCTGATATTGTGCGTCGTCTTATCATGCTATGCCTAGTTTGGTTAAATGGAGTTTTCTCTGAAAGCTTTTTGCTGTAATTTAAGTGATGGAAGAAATTGCTCAAGAAAAGAATTAAGATTGTTACTCACGGTGATGAAACCTGATCCTTGAGCAGCTTACACCACTAAGTCATTTTACAGCTAGGTGGTGCCTCTGTGAAATTTTTCCTTATATGTTTGTGATAAATTGTATCTGATTTCTTCCACAAGCTAATGCACCTTCACCTTTCAAACATCAGCAAGGGAAGGACGTCGTAAAAACGCCACTTACTTAATACACATGCTGAAACTTTTGATAGAATAGTCTTAAAAGTAAAAAGCTCCAAAAGTTTGATATTAACAATAGCAAAAAAGCATTACTCAGTTACCTCATTGTAAAATATTTCTGATGTTGCATTGAACTACTTTTGTAAGGAAATATAAACCCAAAGACACAGTTATGGGCAAGGGCAGAATTTCACCTTTACACTCCAATCTTTACGTAATATTTCAGTGATAAGGCCCTTTGTCATTTGTTTAAGAGAGAAGGGATTTTGATAATATTAAAGAAATTGTTATCAAAGGATATCACTGATTAATACTGCCTATGGAAAAAGAAATAATGGAGAAGACTGGCAGCATTCTAACTAGATTTTTATTTTTGACGATATTTTTAAGGTACGCTTTATTAAATGATCTGGCTGTTGCTGAATCATGATGTAAACAAATGAGTATGGTGAAATCATGTTATCCAGATTTTTTGTTCTTTTTCTATTTTGGAATTTACCATACGAATGAGCCTTTCCTAAACCCAGATATAGACTACCATCTAGTGGTTTGTCAAAGTCTCAGCTGCACTGTAGTTCTTTTGCCACCAGCCTTTTTTATATTTCAAAAGGCTGTTCCAAACATTTTATGTAGTAACCTTGTGAAAGAATAAACTTTAAGTAGCGGTCCTAATAATATGTATAGCTGCCATAATTAAATCATTTGTATATAACTTGGATACTTTCATTGAATCATGGCTTCTGATTGGGCAACTCCCTTTTTCATAATTATTAAATCCCATCAAGTATCGCTCCTATTCTATGGATCCTACTTGTTACTCATTATAAGTAGACTCTCCAGGGTCTTCCTGAATAACAAGCTATAGTTTTTTGTGTTGAAGGTGGGTAACCATTCAGTAGTTTGTGTGTGGCGGGAGCTGTAACTTTTACCTACTCAGCTTTATCAAGACTTTCTCATGCGTTACTTTTTTTAGCTAGTGACTAAGTGAAACTTGACTTTTGAAAGTTAAATCTGTGTGTGCCAAGAAGTTTCCCAGTGCCACACCCACAGCCAATCAGCTATGCCCAGCCTCCTCCACCTCCCCAGGACACTATCACCTGGTAGTCGTTTAGAGACCCCATTTAAACTCAGGTCACCTCCTTGTGAGGTATTGTGGTTTCCCCCCTTACTGAGTGTCTCTAATGTGTCCTGTATTATTCCCGTGTATGACCCTGTGCCACATACCTGGCTTTGCTCCATCTCCTGGAGGTTGAGTATATTGGGATGTTGTTACCATCACTGCTCTGTTTCTTCCCGATCCTTGGACCTTCTGCCTGTTTCATGACTCTGCCACCTGGTTTGCGTTTTTGTCTTGTTTTCCCTGGTTTGACTCTACACCTGTTCTCCGGTTTTCGACTCTCCCTGCACCTCTCCAGATAAACCTGCCTCTCTGCACATGGACTCTGCCTTGTGATGTTCATTATACCCAGTCTACAGGTTTCACTTAAACAGAGACAATATGATGGCAGACAATAAGCACAGGTTATTACCAACATCTACTCATAACTATAAAGTTAACCATAGTAATGTGAATATTTGTACAGGATATACAACAAAATAAATATATAAAGGTATTGCTGTTAAAATTATGGTAAACTACTAATATGCGAGCCCATATTCAGTGCCTTCATTCCACCCACTTTGATTGTGTTTGACCTGGTAATGGAAAATATATTTAAATGTATAGTCATTGTCAAGCATGCCATTTTCTGGGTTAGAGGAAATAACAAGATTCATGAGAAGGTCACAGAAATACACAAGCAATGGCAAAATCAGTGTTCCTAAGATATTGCTTTGGGTAGCCTGCAGCTGGTATGTCTGTTTGGTATTAATAAGCACATACAATTCGAAGTCATGCAAAATCGTCTATGCATAATTTGTAGGATGTTAGGATTTGTATAAAAATTGTATTCATTGTAGCTAGATGCTGTTCACCATTGCAAAGATCATATAACATTTAATGCCTTTTTCTTCTCCGTATTCAATATAGTCAAGTCTCACATTTATTTATTTTGCAAATGACAGTGGTTATTTTGATGTTCGAGATTTTACATTGCGTTTAGACGTGAAAATACTATACAGAGGTGGAAGTTTTACATGAATGTGTGCAGCTACACTTTGAGAATGGTGAGGCTATTTTACAGTATTTTACTGCAGAAAACTCATAAAGGGAGGCGAAAAATGTGACATACTTGGAAACCGGAAACGGAGAATTGCCATGCAAGGCATTGCTGTATTGCTGACATCATAACTTGGGATATGATTATCGGCTGTTTTCTTTTGAATACAGTAATTAATTTAAAATAAATATTGATGAGTTACTACCGTCGTCGGCTTTGGTTTTGAAAGCCTAGTCCTACGAGTAAACTTCACGCAAACATAAAACAGGTAAAGACGTGTTCAGTGCATGTAACATAAAAATTTTTTACAGAATTTATGACAGACTAGTTTACCGTCTCAAATACATTGCTTTTAGGAACCACAGCCAAACACTGGTTATCTTTTCCAGATTGATAAGACACTACTTTATTGCTTCTAAAAGTACGTAAGGACCTTAAGGCACATCTAATTATAACACATAAGACAATTAACGTGAAGGTTAAATAAAAAACAAAAAGCACTATGTTTATGAGGCCTGTTTCCCCCCCCTCTGTATTGGCTTCAAGAGAACACTGTTTAGACAGAGAGCTGATGAAGCTGGTGACAATGCTGTTGTTTTTCCTGATGGAACACACTGCTTTGTCAAGATCAGGGACTTCCACATTTGCTTCATTCAACAGCTTCAGCCACATCACAGAACAACAGTTGAAAACATTTCCGCTAATGTATATAGTGTTTAGATAAACAGACATGTTTCTAATTACAGACTCTTCTAAATTTGTGAAATTGTTGTTCCTTAAATCAAGCTCTCTCAGGGGTGAACAGGTAATAGTGTCGGGAAGGGCATTCAACGAATTATCCTCCACGTTCAGTTGTCTTAGCACTTTCAAACATTTTGACGACACATTCAAACTCGTAATTTGATTTCTCCTAAGGCTCAAAGACTGAAGGGTGTTTTGTAAGCCATCTAGAGCCTCCTTTGCCATGATCATCTCCTCATTACCATCCAGGTTCAATGACACTAAAGAGGTATGTTGAAATGTGTATGGGGATAGAAGTTTAATACCGTTCTCCTGCAGGTCTAGATGTTTGAGTGTCTGGAGTACCCTAAAGGAAATACAGTGGCTGTCATCACTAACATTTCTTCTTAAGGATTCAAAAGCGCCCATTTGGTCTGTAGTTGAACAAGGCTTCAGATAGTTTCTCTTCAGAATTAGCCTTTCAATATTTGGCAGGGCCTCCAGGAAACCTGGGGATAAATAATTAATCTGATTGTTTTGCAGGTCCAAGGACTGTAAAGATGGAAAGTTCTGCTGTGACCACCCTTTTTGTTTGTATATTTTAATCTCAGTATCACTGATATTCAACAGGCAGTTGCCACTTAGATTCAAAGACTTAAGGGACACTAGGTAGTGGCACATTTCCACAGGAAAAGATGAGAACTGGTTGTTACTTAAGTCCAAGTCATCCAGTGGTGTCTCCTTTAAATTTGAATATATGTTTTCAAAGAGTTTTACTCCACTGTCATCCAGGTCTGTGATTTCATTGCATGTAAAGAGTGTTTCTAGAACCCACATTTGGTTTTCTAAAATACCTATTTTGTTACTTTTTAAATTAAGATGCTTCAGATTGTTTTTGGGTGGTAAAATAGGAAAGAAAAGTAAATTGTTATAACTAAGATCTAACATTTCCAGTTGAAATATATTTTCGCTTTTCTGAGTGATGAAAAATTCTAAGGTATTTCTACTTAGGTTTAATTTTTTTAGCTGAGGAAGTTTAAAATCACAAATTGAGACCAAGTTATTTCTGGCCAAGTTTAACTCTGTCAGTCTGTTCAAAGACTCAAAAGTTTCCTTCTGAATTTCAGATATAAAGTTATTTTCTGCAATAATACTCCTCAAATTCTTGCTTCTTGCAAAAATGTCAGGTGTAAGTTTAGTCAGGACATTCCCAGAAAGAGTCAGGTGTTCTAGATGAGACGTATTGCTCAGGTAGAGTTCCACGTTACTTTCGTCAAGGTTATTCAATGACAAATCCAAAGCCTTTAGTCTGTAAAGGTGCTGGAAGGCTTTGCTGTTCTCGAAGGAGTTCTGAGACAGAAAGTTTCTTGCGAGATTTAGCGTATGAAGCTCCACTAAATTCTCAAACGCTCCCTCATGTATGATATGCAGTTCATTGTGACTGATGTCCATGCTCTGGAGGAATCTTAAGCTCACCACACCTATTTCTCTGATGATGTTGTTTGATACGTCAAGATGATTCAGCCAAGGGTTTAAGTCGGCAGGGAAAGAGGAGAGATTCCGATTCCAGCAGGATAGCTTTTTATAATTGGAAGAAATGAACAATGAACAATACATATAAAAGAAATATATAGAAATGAACAATGTATATAAAAAACACATAGCGACAGATCCAATTTTGTGGAATAACAACATTAGTATGTCTCAAATATTATACAGATGAACAGTGAAGGAGTCTTCATATACAGTGAAAATAACCCACTGAGTAAAGGGCAACCCAGAACATTTTAGGAATCAAAACAATATTTTTTTTCAAATAGATAATAATCAAAGAAATGTGTATCTAAATGATGCCTGTCTGCTTAGATCGTATTCGGTCTCCAAATATCACCTTTTCATTATTGAGAGCATCTTACTTTGAATGAATTAAGAACAATACCCACTACATTATAAGGAGAGTGAGATTCTTATTAAGCTCCTACCTTCTGGTAGGTCCTCTGCGGCTGAGATGCCGGCTTTACCAGGCAGCCCCAGTGGAGAATAAGGAAGCTGACGAGTGCGGGTCTGATCATTCTCTCGTTGCCTGTGTGCCAAAGCTACATGACTTCGAATAGCCACACTGAAATGCCTATCCATTTATAGCACAATTATAGGCAAAAAAAAAAGGAAAAAACAAGCGTGGGAGAAGCAATGAGGAAATGATGTAGGAGGCTCAACTGTTTCTGTCATCATTCACCACCACACGAATGGTAATTCAAATTAATATTCTCCTTAACATTGTCTGTTCGTTTCCAGTTATTTCTCTATTTTATTTCCAGGTTACCCAATGTGGAGAAATAAGATGCTACTATGTAAACCACTGTGTTCATTAACTACCTGAATGTAACTATTCAATAATAAAACCCAACTATTTTAAGCCATTCTCATTTTAAAATACAACTCAGTCATACCTGAAGTGATCCAGTGTTATTCAGATAGATGCAAGAAGCTTTCTCAATTATTTCCTTCATAATGATAAAATATTTTTTTTTAAAAAATGAGCAGGAACTTATTTTTCCTTCCACCCTTGACAAATAAATTCATATCCTGTTGAGTTCATTTGCCATCCTGAGAACACTGGACCCTTTCCAAAATAGAAAGGGGGCAAACAAAAGCAGCGAGTTGTAGACAGAGCAAACGGTAGTGGAGTGAGCCTAGAAAAGGAATCAACATAGACAGGAATAGCCCCTGATGAGAGAATTCAGCGGCGTGCAAACAGGCCGAACTGTGCAGTCACCCACACATATCTAAGTTCAGAAATAGGGATGCAGCACTGTTTACACCTCCTTCATGTTCTTATCACACATCAGGATATCCCCTCGATAATTAGACTTGTGAGTGATGGGAATTACCAAAGAAACATCCAACGCTGCATACGGCTGAGTGGTCGCGTGTGATCGGCAGCCCCGCTTGGTGGTTTCCCTTTCGAGGGGATGACCACAGAGTAGCCTCAAGCTGCCAGCTGACCCGGTCCATGACAGGGCAGTGATGACAGGTGGCAGTCTTCCGTCCCACGGCGTTCCTGTTCCGAGATAGCCATGTGTTGAGAAGTTCGGATCACGTGAACACAGGTGGCCTTACAGGAAAGAATGAGAGGGAGCCACTAAATATATGGGAACCAGTAGCAAATCATCTGCTAGCTGCTAGCAGCTAAATACTGTCTGTTAAAAGCAGTGACAAATCCAATGCACTGAGAGCCTATCACAAGTGTTAGGTGGCAGATAACATTCACCCACGGTACATTAGTCCCACATATTGATTTGGCTTCTGATAGAATTATGATGTTAACATAGAAGAATATACATAAGTGGAATGCAAACAAAGCCAAACAGGGTTCCAGTATTACATGCCTGGACCCCTTATAATTAGTGATGGGACAAATGAGGCTTCAGCATTGATTGCTTAGTTCAGGATAGTCCCGCCCTGTACACACACTTCTATTCTCCAAAAACACTCCTCTATATGACATATCTATTAAACCTCTACTAGATGTGATTCTACCAGGGTGGTTTAATTTCTTATTGTTCTTCTGACTGTGATGCAATATGAATACTGTAACGCAACATCATCACTACCATGCTCTAGTATAACTACTTTTACTGCTAGTCGTACCACTCATAGAATTACTTTGACTACCAAAACTATAGCTACTGCTGCTCACGGTACTCCATGTTACAAATATAATTATTCCTACTATGACTTCTGCTAGTAGACCTCTTAAACTCTGACTCTACTAACATGACTGGTACTCTGATTGTTTCCATTACTACTAAGCTATGTCTCCCATCATAGTTCTTTTCGCCTAGCTAATACCATGTTATCATTACTAGTACTACCATAATACTCCTTTGTTGACATTAACAAAATAATGGAGAAATACTAACAGGTGCACTAACAATAAAGTTATTATTTAAAAATGTTATAATCTTGTTATTGCTGATTATTCTTAGATACCACAATAACAATAATGCTCTACATGGCATTCAAAGTTTTTTTTTTCGTTTCTGTTTAATTTGAACATTTAAAACACGTACTTGTACATATGCATGTATGACATAAACAACAAGCAAGTCATTGTGGTAAAATTTTATCCACACCACATCCTCAAACTGAAACTCAAACTGCAACCTCACATAAAATTTGAATGTTCTGTAAGGATAAGATAATCCTTTTAATGACATTTACAGTATGTACTTAAGAGACTGGGCCTTTAAATAGCCAAACTGTCATGTCGGCTACAAGGAAAAAGAGGCCAGCTGTCTTTTATTTTACCAACCACAACAACCCTTAAGCAGTAACCTGAAAATTATTTATAGTAATCCTAAACTCTGTGAAATATTCAAAATTCAGTGTTTAGGACAATCTGTCAAACTGCTTTTCACGGGGCAGAACATCTTGCCCTAAAACAATCCCACTGCATCTTGTAAATATTTGTTTTCTTCAATGGTGCAGCTATCTGGTTTTGAAAATGCATCCAACATGAAACACAAAGTTTGGCTAACAAAGAAAATCTGTTTTTTACAACTCCAGTCACTGAGGACATGGCATCATTCCAAGGTTAAACAGTGTTTGAACTTCTCTCCAGTCCACATGCCCTTCAGAAGTAAGGTTCAAGTTTCAGGAACAAGTCAAGGAAATTTTTTATAGAAACATTTTTTTTTATTAAATGTCCAAAGATGATGAAATAGTCTTAAACTGTGGAGTTTTTTGTGTGATACACATGCAGAAAAGTGTGTCAACTGTTTTGTGAGTCATGAGGCAAAGAATTTCCAATATAAAATTATACTCATCACCTTTAAAGCCCTCCATAGTCTTGCCCCTCATTATCTGTCTGAAGTACTGCTTCCTTATGCTTCACCCTGCATACTACGATCATCTGGCTCCAACTTACTCACTGTACCTAAGCACAGATTATCAACTATGGGTGGCAGAGCATTCAGTGTTGCTGCTCCCAAAATTTGGAATGCTCTTCCTCACAGTCTTTGTGAAGAAAAATCTCTTATCCGTTTCAAGCTCCTGTTAAAAACACATCTTTTCAAAGAATATTATTCATCTTCATGTATATAACATGTATTGTCTTGATGTTTTGTGTATTTTTTGTTAAGTTTTAAAGTGTCCTTGAGTGTATGAAAGGTGCTATATAAATAATACTTATTATTATCCTTTTTCCAAATCACTTATCATATGCAGGGTTGCCTGGGAACTACTCCAAGCAGCAAAGGGTCCGAGGCTGGGTTACACCAACCCATAACAGGGCACATTCACACACTATGGGCAATTTAGAGATGCCAATCAGCCTATAGCACATGTTTTTGAACCGCAGAAGGAAACCAGAGTACCCAGAGAACACATGAACTCACATATTCACAAGGAGCCAGGATTCAAACCTCCAACTCTGTAGGTGTGAGTTGACAGTGCTAACTATATTAGATACTATAGTTGCTAATTAACTGAGCTATTCCTTCCCGTGATGTTTGACCAGCTTGCCAAACTACTGATGTCACAGACACATGTAGACATTAATGAAACCACAATTTGTATCGTAGCATTTTTGTCACCACTTAAACTAAGATATTGCATCTTGTTCGGTTTTCCACATGCAACAAATCCTTTAAAATCTCATAAAGATATAGTTATATAAGTGTATTGATTTTACGTAGAGGACATTATAACACTAAGTAGTATTTTTGTGGGCAGGTCCATCAGTGTTTTGCTGTTTCTTCAAGACAGCTGGAGTACACCAAAAAAGGTGGAGTCTGGATCCATAGAAACTTTCGCCTGAGGCCTATCAGGAATGACCAGTTCAAGCTCATCCTCATGGTCCAGCTTCACGATTCCTTTCAAGACAAATGCCTCGTCAGATCATGGATCAGAAGTCTGTAAGATTGTGAGATGTATAGTGTCTGAGGGCCCTATTTTGCACCGGTGGAAACGCAAAGCGATTCTGCTAGTTTCATACCAGCGCATTACTCATTTTCACGCCAAGCGCGCACGTTTTCAAAATAACAAATGATTTTGCGCGCGTTTCCCGCTCGTAGGCGTGGTGTGTTTTTTTTAAATGAGGTGTGGCTGGGCGCATTGTCGGCGCGTTGCTATTTTAAGGTAGGGAAATGGCATTGCGCTTTTGGCCAACAAAAACCACGCCTAAAGTCAGTGGCGTATTATTAAACGATATTTAGGGGGCGCGTTTTAGAAACGTACGAGTGCACAACGCTCGTTACGGATACAGATACGCCCTCGAAGTGCACTAATGTTTTTTTGTTATTTTATTTCATTCATATACGTTTTATTATAGAGTACAATTTATGGAGAGAAATTTGTCTCAAAATTATTAATATTGAGACAAATTTCTCTAATAATTTTGAGACAAATTTCTCTAATAATTTTGAGACAAATTTCTCTCCATATTCCCACGACTGCTTCACCTCGACAGGCTTCGGCGGAATAGTGGTGCTCCCGTAACGAGCACATCCATTTCCTCGACCGA
This sequence comes from Gymnarchus niloticus, assembly GCA_009936485.2. Classification (NCBI taxonomy): domain Eukaryota; kingdom Metazoa; phylum Chordata; class Actinopteri; order Osteoglossiformes; family Gymnarchidae; genus Gymnarchus; species Gymnarchus niloticus. Next base: position 1,365,049 of record JAACJT020000002.1, on the reverse strand, counting down.
AAACCGATCCGGTTTGCCAGGTAAACGCGCCATTATAATAGCAACCTGCCATAGCTCATGCGCCCCTGCCTTTTAAAGGTGAGGTGATGTGCCATTCTGACTGGTTTATTGCATGTTACGCCCAAAACACACCTCTGAATAATTAAGAGAGTTAGGACAACCTTTCGCGCCTCTGTTTTTTTTGCCGTCAAAATAGCAAAATGGATTTGGACACGCCCATAAATGTTATTTGCGCCTTGTGCTTTACGCTTTGCGCTAGATCGTCAAAATAGAGCCTTGACTGTTAAGTTCAGGAGCTGTTATATTTTTTGGTGTGAGGAAATATGAGTGCATGGTTGCTGCATGGTTAAGAAATGGCTTTATGCAAGAATAAGGCAGTGATGTTGCTAGATATTATTTCTGTAAAAGGCTTCGTTGCCAACAGAGGTTTCTTTGGAGGTGATATCTTACCTGCAGTGTAGCAAGTGTTTGCACAGTTGTTTTGGGGCATTTCTTGTATACAGCGAAGTAGATCTGAGAACCTGTTCTCTGTTCCAGGCACGCTAGATTTCCGTCTTCTGATTAAATGACCCATAACAATGTCAGAGTCATGGAACAGAACCTGGAAATTGTAAGGCACAATATAAGTAAAATATACCGTAGAATTTACTGAATTTACTCATCTAATTTATTAAGTGGAATAACAAATGCCAAAATACTGTGTACATAAATTTGGTAAACTAATGTTCTACAGAAGATCCAGGGAAATACATTTATAAAGTAAATTTTCCAGATGTTTGAATCTTTTAATCCAAGAAAGAAAGAAACCTCAGTAGGTTACATGTAAAAACTTGGTTTCTTATTTTACCTCAAAATTAATACAATCCATCCATCCATCCATCCATCCATCCATCCATCCATCCATCCATCCATCCATCCATCAACTTCTAACCACTTACCCTGGTCAGGCTCATGGGTAATATTATAAATAATTATATGAAACAAATGTAAAAGCAATGCATGGGCTAATGCATTTTATACAGTGGCAGACTTGTATCTTGTTTCTTCTGTTGGCCTAACTTGACATTGTGTAAACAAAAAAAAAAAACGAGGAATTATTTTTGTACCTGGCCGAACACCAAATAATGGCTGTCTTGTTTAACAATGATTTTGTTGTCAGCTGATAATAAAGCTTCTCCATGCTGAACGGCAACAGTCCAGGGAATAGTAGTCAGATTATCTGAGTCTACAGAGCCGAGAGCAGAATTACAACAAAATTCAAAAACTTTGCAAAACAATCCTTTTCCCTAAATTTTTAATGGTTGCTGCTATTTATATTAGTTATATTAAAAAAGTGTAGCTTGTGTATTTCCTGTTTTGCAAAGACATGGTATTGCATAGCGGTTGGGAAGTTCTTTCAGGATTCAGGATCAGCTAAATAAATGGGCATAAATGTAACAATGAAAAGCAATTCACAGACAGTGGACAAAGTTGGAAACGCATACATAACTGGGCAATCTCGCTCCAGTAAAAAAGTGAACACGTTTGGTCTGTATATAATAGCAAGCAAACAGAGGTTGTGGTAACATCTGATGGATTATCCTGTACAAAGATCTTGACATAGTAATATTCACTCATGAAGTATAGGAATACTGTCAGAAACTATGTCCCCCAGTGGTCTGTTTACAGTGTGAATCTAACAGCCCTTTGCTGCCGTCTGTGGCTTTTTCCTGGTGTCCACCTAGTCTATCAGAAACAGAATTCATGACCATTCCATCTGACTCTCTGCACCACTTCTTCTTCCCTTGTTAGGGGTCAGATCTATTTCAGAGGGCATGTAGAGCCAGTGGGTCACATAAGGGCATAGTCACACTTTTTCCATGTTCCCCTCAGTCACCAGAGCACAGTCTAAAGGACATCTGTGTAGCTCTCTGTAGGTATTCCATCTAAAACGGGGGGCTCTCCCTATGCAAGAGGTCACTGTCAAACATTACTTTTTGACCTTCAGATGAAATCAGTGCCATCACTGTTTGCACGATGGAGCCCAGCAATCCATCATGTGACTACCCATTTGTCCACTACTTGAAAGTTGCTCAGGGAAAAAGTGGTGTCAAAGCCATTAAAGGTTATGCCTTCTTAAAACTTAGCAGGAGAGGGATACCGTTTTTGGAACGGGATTGATTGCATACCTCTCAGAACCGGATTTTCATTGGCTGTGGCAATAAACTGCAGAAATGACTGCTGAGCTGTACACAAAAGAAAATTTGTATACATGTTTTTCACAAATGGCAATATTTTTAGTTCTTATTGTCTGAGTAAAGCTCATATCAGTATAGCATATTTGTCAAAACATAAAAAGATAAAAAGGGATGATTAAGAAACTTTCAGTGTAATTTCATGTTCTACAGTGATATCTAAAACATTGTCCCAGTTTAACTCTATCTCACTGAGGCTTCTTCAGGATTGGACGAATGGCAGCTTTTGACTTGTCATCTGTTTGTGCATGATGAATAATTATGAAAGTGATACCTACTTGTACTGCCACTCTTTTCTCGCTTTATTCTTATGGTGGAAGACTTTATGCGCTGATGGCCCTTTTGACTTTTCATACAATGCAATGTTTTGGAAGTAGCTGACTTTATGTTCTAAATGTAAACATATACAGAAAGTTATATTAAAATCACCTAATAACATTATCTAAAGATATATCTGCACCAAAAGTTAATAACCCATTTGTAATAAATGCAATTTATAGTTGTAAATACATGCAATTTACTTGTATTGTTGCAAGATGACACTTTTAGAATGTGTGTGAAAATAACAATGAGAAAAACACTCAGACAAATTCCTGGTAAGTTTAGTATACTTAGCAAACCAAAGATGACTGATTCTCAACATGTCTAACCATTTGAAACTCGACACTGTGCGGAAACTGTGAGCTAATATAAACACGTATGAAGATAATGACTCACGGACGTACCTCCAGAATATCTGCCATAAACTGTCCATTGTCGAAATCTTGTGATGTCTGCTGGTGACCGAGGAATTCCCCTTTCAGTTTTTCCAAATCACCTTTTAATGCCCTGACCTCATATGCCAAGAAGAAGCTGGTACATACGGTCACCAGGATTACTAAAGCTGAAATGGTACAATAACTAAAGAGCAACGTTCTGGATACGGAAATATTTTTGAAAATGAGCTTAAACATGCTCAGACAGAAGAAGAATAGTGAAATAGGAAATATAACTACATTGCAAGAGTGATGTTCTGCTCCAGCTATGTTCTTTGGAAACCACAGTACTAAAATTTAAAAATAGCTACAGAATGGGGAACTATGCTATGTTCTTGTTAAAGCAGCTTCCTTATGATACAACATCACATAAGACAACAATACGAACAAATGAAACAGAATTTTTTATGCCATTAGTATGAAAAATTGTTCGTACCTTTATGAAACATATTCTACCCTTGGAATAAACGTTGCATTTAATGAATAAGAAGATTACATTTCCTCAGTCAATTTTCATTTAACAACAAAATACCTACATGGAATTTTTAGGAAAAGCATGCACGTTGGGAGACAAAAATACTTTGTTACCAAGTAACAAAAATAAACAAAACATGAGGAGTCCAGCATACTGATGTAGTATCTGCCAGACTTTTCAGTGCATGGAACACCTAAAACGGAAAGCAAGCAAACGGAATGAGAGACTTCTCTTAGTGAATCACACATCACTAGACACTTTACACAGAGTTTTATTATGTGATTATTGGAACTAAGGCTTCTAGAGAAAATTATGTAAGGTCTAAGTAACTGCATCACCATCCTGTCTTTTCTTTGGGAATTTTTTTTTTTACTTTTTAAATCATGGCTACACAGATTACAGTATTCTACTGAGTCATACACTACAATTTGTCAGAAATACATTTAATAATTTGCTGAGAAAAATAAGCCCAAGAAAATCAACGTTTTTCAGGCTATTCATTCTTGTTATACTTACTGTACATAATTACTCTCTATGTCAGAATGTAACTGGTAGGACTTTAGGATCCTGGGGGAAGGCCTTTATTAGGCAGTTCCTAATAGCATAAAGGTGCTGTGGTGGGTATTGTTTACAGACTGTTATTGTTTGGAGGTACAACGGTGTGCAGATTTGGTCGTGTGAAAGGCTGCTGTTGTTTAAGTGGTTAGCTAGCAATGAGATAATTCACATTGAGTTGCCTTTATTGTTATACCTTGCACGTAGAAGTATACAGTGGTACCAGAAAATATGCATTTAGTGCCGTCCACCAGATTGGAGAAGGACAAATAGTCCATAGGAAAGGATGGGATTCTCCACAATCTGGAAGGCTTTCCTTGTGCAGCGTTTGAGGGAAGCAAGGGAGCTCCCATTGTCTTTAACCACTGCATGCACTGTCTGCTGCAGGATATTGCGATCTTAGACTTCGCAATTCCCAAGCCAGAAAGTGATCTGGCTGGTGAGGACAATCTCTATTGTTCCCCTGTAGAATGTGGTAGGGGTGGGTGTCATGCCCTCCTCAGCCCAAATAAGGTCTCATGTCAGGTGTATGCCAAGAAACTCTGTCCTCCTTACTTTCTCCATCGTGGATCCCTCAATGTGCAGTGGGGAGTGGGCAAAATGGGTCTTCCTGAAGTTAACAACGATCTGTTTCATTTTTTCCATGTTGTGCAGCAGTCCACAAGTCACTCCACATCTTGTCTGTATGTTGACTTGTCACCTAAGCTGAAGGTGACATCAGCCAACCTGAGGACACTGCACCTTGCAGGACAGTTGTGGGTCCACAGAGTGACCAGGAGGTGGCGTATACAGCTCTGAGGGGTACTGGTCCTGACTGTGGTGGTGGTGCTGCAGATGTTATTACGAGTGATGCACCGATCTGATATTCCGTATCACTTTCAGTGCGCACATCATAGAAATCATAGTGTGCTTGCGTATAACGTGAGCAAAAAAAAAAAACCCTCACAAACACATGAAATTTACACCAAACATTTTTTGAATTTTGTTTTTCTGACTTCTGGCTGCATCCATACTACATTTTTATTTAAAACCTCATTTTAACGGAAAACAATCTTCATCCACACTGGCATTTTCACAAGTATCTCCGACCACACTGAAAGAACCGAAAACGCACACGCCTTTTCTGTAATGAGCAGGGTCAAATCAGGGAAAGGCCGCATAATAAGCATGAACCAATCAGAGCACAGTTAAAGTTTGTGTTTTTAAAACTCTCCGTTTTCACCTATCCACATCACGTCAAAGGACAGTCCAACTCAGACGCCCAATAAATGATACCAAAAAGAACTAGTCTACCCTTCCCATACTAGAAGAAAAAAAAAGAAAAGATTTTGGCTCTTAGTACATTAAAGACAATAAATTTTAATGTGTTTTCTATACTGGTAGTAACTGCAAACTGTTTAAATGACCCAGCAAATTTCATTAAATTAAAATTAGACAAAAACTGTGATCCTGCTTGCATGTGCTCTTTGCTGTTCTACACTTTCCGTTCGGGAACGGAACTCTCGCTTTTTCCTTTAGTGCACTATACTAATCAATTTTCTGTAACTGAAACTTTATAATATTATTACTGTTTCAGCCCAACTATTTGTTAAAGTGAATTTTACAGTATGTACTGTGTTGCATTCAAAATCATCTTGTTGGCTGGCTAAAACAATCGATCTGTTTTGATATTATACACAAGTATATCATAATGTCAGCTACACAGAGGAAGTATTAACACAACGAGGGGAACAATTCAATTGGCATGATGAATGGAATGGCATGGTGGTGAGCATTGTGGCCTCACACTGTCAGAGTTGAGGGTTTAATCCTTTTATTGTGTGCATTTCTCATATTCTCACTATGTAACACAGGTGTTCCCCAGCGGTCTGATGGCATGCCGTTCAGTTAACTGATGTCACTAAATTATCCAAAGTGTATGATTGTGTATGATGTTCTCCAGTGTATGATGTTCTCCAGCTTTCAATATTGATTGTGTAACTCATTTTATTTAGGTTTCTAGTATCTTCCACTCATGCTAAGATTTGAGTAAGACTTGAATGTGCTATGGAGGAAATAAAGGGGAAGAGCAGTGATGGGAAAAGAGTGCAAAGTCATAATTTTTCCTAAGGATCTAATGGTGGTTGGAGCTGAAGAGTGGACAGAGCTCTAATCCCTGGGGAATGTGTTATGAGAAGTAGCAAGGATTTGAGAAGTGTAATTCTTAAACTGAGTCCCCAGACCACAGCACCGCTTACTGAGGCTCGAGATTTCCGGCAATACCCTAACCAGATGGAAACAAATGATACATTTGGTAAATTCACTCATCTTCACTCTTACGGCAAGACTTGAGGGTCCTCGTCATCTCTTTGAAACATGTGACCTGACGTCCTATCAGACTCTCAAGCTTGTCATTTTACATTAAAAAGTCGGACTGTTGAATATGATCTCACAGAATCACCTGAAAATTAGCATGACATGCAGTCTTTACCCAAATGATGCTATTAAAAGACTTGAAAACATCCTGCAACAAGAGACATTTAGGTGAAAAAGGGCTTTAATTGAATGAATCAAGACACAGTTGATTTACAAAAGGTACTTTCCATTTTTATGTACATATATACAATCAAAATACAGTATACAAATGTACATTATATTCCAACAAGTTGGATAAGAGAAAATTATCATGAAAATTTGCTAGGAAGTTCAAATTAATCAGGAGACTTCCAATGGTGAGTATTAAAGTGGAATTAAAAATGACTGTAGACCACAAAACAAATCCTGTATATGATAAATAATCATATGGTCTTTTTCCATTTCAGGCTTCCAGTAAACATGAGAAGCAAATCATCTGAAGCCATGTTGCCATAATTTTGGTAAACTGTGTGTTACATCATACTGTACATACATGTTGATGATATGATCTTAATGCTTGAATCAAATAGGAAAGGAAGAAATAAAAATATATTTCTTCAACAACATTTTAAAAAGTTTACATCTGAAATCACTCAACCCAGTGTGTTTGTGTGTATAGTATACATATACTGTATATATACATACATACATACACATATCATTTAAGAATGCCGACACCGTGACAGAACTAGGCTAGTGTTATCAGCAAAAACAATAAACTTTTCTCAACAGAATAAAGACTTCATTTGGTGGCACCAGACTGAGCCCACATCACAAATGCAGATTATTTTGCAAAGTCATACAGCCATTGATCGGCCTCTCTGCAGGTTCTATGCAGTAGTAGGAAAAAATGTTGCATTTCTCCCAAAATGTGAAAAGATTTCAACTCTGTGAATATTAAAATTGATTAGCTTACTTATATCCAACTATCTTGAGGAAACAGAACATAGATTTATTAAAAGGACAAATATCTCAATTTACATTAAATACATTTTCCACTGATTGACAGATACTCTAAAAAGCAACCTAAGTCTGCTATGGCTATTATGAGATTATCCTGAAATTTAAATGGTTAATCTATCCACGCTATTCATCCATCATCTGATCTTAAACAAATTTCCAGTTAAGTACATGGTGATTCTATAGTCTATTATGGGGTGTCAGGGTGGATGCATCGCCAAAAGGATGCTAGTCAAATCACAAAGCACACATACACAAACATTCTCTTAAACATTCAGTCATGCCAAAAGCAAATTTAAATTCACCAGTTTTTCTTAAATTGTAAGAGAAAAGCTGGGAAATGTCAAACACTGCCCAATGATAAGCTACAATTATCTTTTTAAAGCATTTCCATGTTTTGATATTGTGTTTTTTGTTGTTCCTTCTATCTATTTTAAAAACTAAACTTTCATTATACCTCTAATTATGTGAAAATTCATAGAAAAATGTGTTGTATTTTTTGTAAATATTATCAAATGTCAGGACAGATTGCCAAAATCTAATTTTTTAAGTATTTTTGATGGGACTTATCAATATAGGTTATATATGTTAATGTAAGAGAATCTACCCCGTGTTGTTTTAAGGAGTTTCAAAGCCAATAATTAGCTATCACACAACCTAAGCAGACAAAAACCCTTACGTTAAGAATCAAAACACCTACAAAATACAAAACGTAAACGTCCTTGACCTTATTCTTTATAACATCATGGGAAATGTTACAACTGAACGTATTTGAGATAATAGCATTTATGTCCCTTCAAGGTAGTTATAAAACCTACAGCTTTGATGTTTATTCAGGCAAACAAATAATTCATAGGATAGCCATTCTTGCAGGTGTAGAAAAAATGTGATTTTTAAAGAGTCCATCAAATCAGCGACTTCGTTAAGAGTCATAATTGGACCACACGGCAGACTCCCAGCTGCATTAGTCTTGCAGCGGGGAATGCCACTAAAACTTCCTGTTGTTTGAGGACTGGTAAACAAAAAGGAGGATGCCATGAACAGGTAGCACTTAGGACTGGCCAGCAGGTGGCGCATCTCCCAGACGAATACTCCCGAGAAAGGTGGTGTGGTTAGTCATGCTGATGGAGGTGTCCTCATAAACCATCCTAATGGAGATTTTCTGGTGGGCCCTCAGCAGGCTCACGCCGGCAGTGTAGCAGGTGTTGAACTTGCGCTGTCCCGTCTCGATGCTACAGGTGCATCTCAGGAAAGGGGTCTTGTCGACCATCACCTCGTAGCTGGCAATGTCCGTGAAGTTGAGGTAGTAAATCTAGCAGGAAGACAGAAGAGATATACTTCACTGGCATGATGAAAATTTGATCTCAATTCTAGGTAGTTGCTTTACTCTTAATTTCCGCAAGGAAACATTTAAATTGTATGATTTAATCATCTTTAATAAATATATGACAAAATTTGGAAAGCTTAGATTAACACTTCTACATAAATATTCAAGACTACTAGTGAAAAATATTCATTTTCAGATAAATCAGGGTGTTGCATGGGGCTGGCCAGCAAATGCCACTGGAATCTGTCCTGATTGCTGGTGATTTTATGACGCACCCCTATAAAAACAACCCCAGGTTTGTATGACAAAAAGCTAAGAGGAGATGCTAAGATGAGAATCATCAAAACTTATTTTCTCATGGTAGAATTAAACCTGTAACTTTATCATGTTAAGATGGGCATATTGTGAAAAAAGATCTGCAGCAATGTTTTACATATTGATGCAATGGCCAATATCATTCCTATCACCCCTGAATTTACCATATCTTCTATTTCCGACTCACAATGTTTTCAATCCAGATCCTTTTTGAGATTATCACTGTTGTGCTTCTCTTAAACTATTAAAGACCTGCACATCTTTTATTTTCACGGCGTTCATTCAAAAGGCCACTACATCTACAGCGTGCACTAAATTCACTGCTCATTCAGGAAACGCCACCATTCCCGCTGAAGCAGGCGTGCGGTTAAAGGCATTGGTCAGATAACAGTCATTGTCTGTCTTCTATAACAGCTTATCCAGCACAACTTGTGCAGTGTTGTGACAAACCTGGAGCCTACACCAGGAAGCAGTAGGGCATGGTAGGTGGTGGGAGGATGCCAATCCATCACACATCACATGCTCATATGTTACAGGCAATTTGGAGATGCTAAGGATCCTGACTGCGTGAAAACAGCACGCACAGTGTGGAGGAGGGATTCGAACCCTCAACCCAGGAGGTGCCAGGTGACAGCGCTAGCCACTGTGCCCCTGAATCAGAAACATATTAATATATTTAGGATTTAATTATGGGTAAACTAATACACACTTGAGCTGGATCTAGTTAACTGCTGGCATCGCTAGTAACCAGTTCATAGAGGTAGAGAAGTACTGCAGTGAGAAGGGGCATATGGCATGCATCGGGGATGAAGAGTTAGGTCCAAGACCGTACTCACTTCTACCTGACTATAGATGAAGTACGTGCCGTCAACCAGCACCTCCAGTTCCCCGGAACGAGAGTGCATCTTGAACACCTTGTGGTGTATGGAGATCATTTTCCAGTTTCTGAGTACACCTTCTGAAAGATCTCAGCGTGAGAAAAGGGTCGTCACTCAGCATCCGTCAACAACAGTGGAGAGGAGAATGACGTTCATTCGGAAGTCTGCATGACTTCATCTTAGCAGCACAGAATGAAAATTTACATTCGAAATAATTGTTGCCAGACATGGTTATTTATAAATTTAAGTGCAGCTGCATATTAACAAGCAGTAAAATATAAACATACTTGCTCTACATGGTTCATAGACAGCAAGGCAAACTCGAACAAGCCAGGATCCCTCTTTTTAAAAACTGTATAATAAATACCACGCCCACCACCACCATTTACGGCAGTAAAATATGACTCAAAATTTTCTGATACAGGATGATGTCCAAATTCTGCTATCATAAATAACAATTTTGAGTTAATGGTGCATCAAGGCCACCTCGGCTGAAAATGTGACTGTGTAGAATAAACATTCCATTTTCATTTTTGACAGTAATTAGCAGCAAGGGAATTATATTTATTGTGACAAAATGAAAGCTTTCCTGCTGTATTTAAAACAGAAGTCTGCTAATTAGCTACATTGTAAATACAAAAAAATGAACTAGCTAGACAAAAGAAAGTATAAATCACATTTGCAATATGACTTTAATTTTCTTATTGGTATTTGTTGATAAAGTAAACACACATAACACCTTTTCTTATGGACTTTTATGCATACACTGAGCACAAAACAAAATGATGCACTTTTGCCACACCTAATTATATTATAAATGTAACTTTATCTGTTAATTCAGTGCTTACCTTCCTTCACTTGAATTGTGGTTTCTTGGCCTTGCAAATGTACAACAGCTGGCTAAAAAAAAATACAGTGACAGCTGCCGTCAAAAAACGATGCAAACTAAAGACGCAAGCATTGTGTATGCAAAACAACACAGTCCTTTATAGTGATACAATGGAGAAGCTGAATGCTATCTTACCTGAATGCCTTTGGCCTTATCTATAGATGCTGAAAAAAATACATAAACAATCAAGCAAAACATTTTTTCCCCAAAATTTCACTCTCAATGTTTGTTTTGTAATTCATTATATGTTGGGACTAAGAGAAATAGAGTAAGATTCATTTAGCCACTGCCTGTTTTACCTGCTGGTCCTTGAGGGCCTGGAGGCCCCTGGGGCCCTGGAGGCCCTTGAGGGCCTGGTGGCCCTGGGGGTCCTGCAGGGGCCATCACATTGCTCCCTGGGATTCCTGGAATTCCTGGAATGCCAGGAGGTCCTGGTGGCCCTGGGGGGCCAGGAGGGCCTGGGGGGCCAGGTGCACCAGGGGACCCTTTTTTACCTGGGGAAAATAACTCATTTGAACTTTTAAAGAATTAACAATTATAAAATGTGTGTGAATTTTACTTTTATATTATTTACTTTTATTGCCCCATGCATGGATTGAATTTCACGTGTTAATTTTAAGGTGGGTATTTTCATATTCAGTTGAATAATTTATATTTTTGTTTATAGAAAATCTTGCTGGCAAAATAAAAGTTGTACAAAAATGGACATACAGTATCCTGTGATCATTTCTGGGATTTTTTTTTCCGAATATTACCTTTTCTCTTCTCTTTCCGTTTTCCGTTTGATTCTGGAAACAAAGACAAACAAACATCAGCCTCTAAATGTGCTCCATTACTGCGTACAGGGCCGTGGAAAGCACAGTGTATACCCCAGATGGGGAGATTTTCTTATACACAAAATTTAAACATGACACTCACAGCAGTTTCTCAATATCATGACATCCTTAAGCACGTGAACAATTTGTTAAGCCATCTGAGTAACACAACTTTACAAGCGAAAGTACTTGAAACATCAGACAGCTGTACATTTTTTTCTCAAGTCATCACATTCACAAGTGAAAGTAGATTACCTTTCAATCATTAAACAAATGAGCTGAAGATGAACGTTACATAGTTTGGTTAAGAGAATTAAGGGGACTTCAAAAGGGTTTTTTCTCTTGGTCAGCTATTCAAACATGACCTTTATATTGGAATTTTCAGGTTAAAATGATTGCTCATGATAATATTCCCCATGCATTTCCTAATAATGCTAGCTGACCTTCTCCTTTATGTGATGTCATTATTGATTATGGACTGACATTCTGGAAAACTACACAGCCCAATCATGTTGGGTCACTTGGAAGAAATTCACTGCATTTCTTCAGCAGATACTGCATGGACATTGCAGCTTGATAAATGTTAGGAATCTTCATAAAATAATGGGCTAACTTTGCATATTCAATAGTATGACTTCACATAAATTGTCAATCTTGGATTGATGGATGGATGGATGGATGGATGGATGGATG
>JAACJT020000002.1:1304928-1352659 GCA_009936485.2 Gymnarchus niloticus | reverse complement strand
GCATATTCAATAGTATGACTTCACATAAATTGTCAATCTTGGATTGATGGATGGATGGATGGATGGATGGATGGATGATATTCACTTAGCTCTTTGAATCCATAATATGTAATCAACACATTTCTTCTCATAAAATAATCACCTCTGTGAGAAAGAATAGAGTGCTGTCACTAAGGAAGTGGGTTGAGATCACATACAGTACAGGATGTGTTGCTTTTCCATCCCACATATTCCCAGTTTTGATTCCAGGCAGTCCCTAATCCTAACCAATTAAGAATAATTTACAACTAAAACAATTGCTCCAAAACTATAAACGTATACTACATTATTAGTAATGTTTTGAATGGTAATTACCAATAATTGCAAAACACTTTTCTAAAGCGGATACAAACTGTCTTTGTCACCCAGATAACTTCTCTTGGTCGAACACGCTATGTATAGGGTTACCTACACATTACTTTCTAGAGTAATTGAACAGCACTATGTGGATTCTTTGTCAGACGGACGCATAACTAATAATTTTCTCCCCTTTTAACTACCCCTCTGTGAAGACAGCCCTCACATTTTCCCTCTGAGTGTTTGTCATCAAAGACATGGACTTTTTGCCCCAACTTGTTTGTGACTGTCCCGTGGCCACACCGTTCTCTCTGAAGGAGAAAGTAGACAGGATTTTTTGAAACACGATACAGGTGGATTAAATTCATTGGCGTGCATTTTAAATACGAATTCTATTCCATGTTATTCTTGTATATCACCCTCCGGAGGAAGGCTTGTCTAAAAACCGAAGATGGCCATTTTAAATGTGCACTGCTCCTTTAATGTCTAGCAGGTATACTTGGCGTTTAATTCTGTATTTTTGATCAGGAATGGCTGTTGCCTGAACAAACAATCAGTACATAAATACAAAACAAAGTTAGATTACCAAGGGTTTTAAAGTCTATTGAATTGGAATTTAAGTCTGTAGGTACTGTATGTACTGAACATGCCTATGATTACGTCATTACACCTCAGTTTCACTACTTGATTAGCCTTCATAATATATTACGTGAAGCAGACATTCAGCTCTGTATTACATTATGCACGTCCATGGTGTACAGCAGCCTTGGTGCCCTGTGCGGTCTGAAGCACGATCTGGACCAGGATAAGCCTTTAGATGGTGAATGGAGGTACTATCTTAGCGCACCTTTCAGACAGGCACGTGTGAAAAACATGCAACGTGAAGTAGAATTTCAGAAATTTGGCCACAAGATGGAGCAATTCACCGAAAGTTTTTTACAAGGTGGAGCAACACAAACTATAGGAGAGTATCGAACCAAAACGCAATTTCACCAAAATAATCATGTGTAAGTTTTGTTATAATATAAAAACTTTTCTTTTCTCAAAATGGCTAGCAAGTAAAATAGGCTTCTTATTCATACAGTTTAAAAATTATAATTCTATAAATATTGTGTTTTATGTACAGTTGCTCACAATTCTGATTTAGAAATCAAGCCTCAAGGAAGGAAGTTTCTCCTGCTTAAAATGATCAGTTTTTTTTCCATTGTAGCCTTTTGATTATGTCATCCCACCAGAACAGATACAGTCTGTCAAACCAGTAAATCGAAATAAGCTTTTTTCAGGCAAGTTTGTCTTTTTAGATGTCTTTATATCTATGACATGTTGTCCCATCATTACTTTGAAGAACTTTGAACCTTAAAAAAAATCTTCACGGCTTGAACCCTCTAAAACATGCCGTCATATGTTTTATTTTGCGCTAAATTACTGGCCATATCTGTATGCATTTCTGGTAACGAGTGAAGATCTGGTCTGTCCGAAATCTGGTCCATGTTACGACTGCAAATTTCTGAAACGCCGACTCCTTGTGATCTGGCGCGGGGATTACAAAAGGCTTTGTATGTGTACTGCGAAAGGGGTTGGGGGCTGGGAGCAATTGTATTATTTAGAAATGGAGGGTTTTTGCTGATTTATGACAAGCGGCTCACAAGGTGGGTTCCGCGTTTAAACAATTACTACACCGCGGAGAGCGCCTCTGCCCTCTGTCACGCAATACGGCTCCTTAGGGCCTCGGGATGGGGGCAGCACTTGTTGCTTTCAGATCCAGTCCTCTAGAGAAGGCGAGCAGTTGACGCAGCGCAAAAGGCAGTCGGCTGCATCAGTCTGAGCAGAGCATGAGCAATGAATTCACACAGGGGACAACCACATGTGCACCCCAATCTTCCAACAATTATATTGCTGGAACGCTTTCCAGAGTATATTTGTTCTGGAAAATCAAAGTAGTTCGTTCTTTCAAAGGATGTTCTGACACAGTGCAAGCACTTGTGATTAATTAAGGGTTATAATACAGTCTGTGCTTTACAGGAATAGGGTCAAGTTGGACAGCTTTTCGATATACAAAAAACCCTCTAGATTTACAAAACTAAATGAAGCAGATAACATCTGTTACTGTCTGTAAGGAGTGAACACAATTTTGACTTTTTCGTGGCAATAAACTCAAATATTCAGCATGCTCCGACCCACCATGGGTTTTGAAGCCTCATTTAACACCAGCATTGATTGGTTACTTTTCAATACTCTGACCCACCATGGGTTTTGAAGCCTCATTTAACACCAGCATTGACTGGTTAGTCTGGGATACTCCCATCCACCACAGGTTTTGAAACCTCATTTAACACCAGCATTGATTGGTTATTTCAGGATGCTCTGCTCAACACAGATTTTGAAGCCTCACTTAGCACCACCATTGATTGGTTAGTTCAGGATACTCCACCTACCATGGGTTTTGAAGCCTCATTTGTCCAATCACTACCCAAAGAACAACGAAAACAAAACAGCAAGGTTGGCATCCTGTAGGAACGGCCAATGAAGAAACTGAAAAGGTGAACTCAAACGGGTGTCATGTAAAGGGTGCTTCTCTCGCAGGGGCATAAAATATTAAAACACCATGTTAAAATATTTGCATTGACTGCGCTGCATTTATGAACAAAGAGTTCGCCTATTTTTATCATATGGAAGATAACTCACCAGCTTTCGACCGGCAATAGTAAAAACCAGCCATAACTGACTAATCCTATAAGCCAAGGACATCAGCTAAATTTTCCATGTCATACGATCATACTAACATAAGCAATAAGAGCACACGCCATGCAGACCTGACATGTGAGAATGTGCGGCTACATCTGTTCCTTCTATGATATAAAGTATACTGAATATTACGGTAGGAGACTGTTGCAGTGAGGATGTGGAAATCATCCAGCACACTGAAGCACATCGGCATGGAGGACAATGGGTCTGAGCAGCCCCAGCAGACCACGGAATGATCCGGACTGAAGCAGCACATCGAGCGAACCCACTTGTACCCACGCGTATCCGCTTTAGAGAGGGTCTCAGAGTGAAACAAAATTCGAGGCCTCCTGTGAACAGCCGCGTTACATGTCCGTGCTTCACGAGCAAGGACTAGCCACGGTGATGCTCAGATTTCAAATGAAATTCATTCATTTCCTGATGATTTTCTGAACCGAGACAGAAAAACGTGCCATTGGGACACCAGTTTCTGTACTTTGTGAGTGTTTGCTGCACTGACAGGAAGTCAACTCATTGACCTAATGTAAATATAACATGTGAATCCATTGAAATGTATGTTTTAAATGTTATGAAAAATACAGACTGGTATAGTAGCTCAGTGGGTTGCTCTGTTGCCTAAAGCCCATAGGCTCGGGTTTGAATTCCATCAACCATTCAGTGTGTTTGGAGATTTTTTTTTTTTTATCCGCTTGCCAAGATGTTTTGTGGTAACCGTCATTTAGTACGACTTTGTAAACCATTAACTTGTCACAAGGAGACTACTGAATTAAGTCCTAGGATAGAAAACGCCAGTATGGCTTCAAGCAAAGTCTGTCCATTACTTATATCGATAGGACAACTGGAAAACTGTAAACTATGAAGCCTTGATGTACAAAATTACTCAATAATCAGCTGGAAAACAAATTAAAAACGACTGACATTTCTGGGATGCCTTGGGTTGAATACATTGACTTCTGGTATTGTCTGCATTTCAGTCAGAGAGCTGGAACTTACAGCTGTTTTCAGTTTTTTTTTTTTTTTTTGGTGAGCAGTGCACTACATGCAGTATATGATTATTTGTGCATGTTTGTGTGTGTGTGTATGCATCCCATTGAGGGTATACCCCAGCCCTTTGACTTGTGCTGCCTGGGATAGCTCCAGGATAAGTGGATTGAAGATGGATTGAAGATAGACGGATGGATGGATGGATGGATGGATGGATGGATGGATGGATGATGCACTACATGCAGATGTTTATGGATGAATAAACATTTTTGAGAATACTTCCTCAATGCTGCACTGACTTCAGTTCAGCCCTGTCATGAACTGGTACAACGTGAATACAGCTGTTCCAAGAACAATTAAACTTGAGTACGTAGCTTGAGGACACAACAATAGAGTTTCCTTGCTTGTATCGCACTCAGGAGCTCAAACCACTAAAGTATCTGCTATTCAGGTAGTCTCCATGTACTGTCAGGGGACCAAAAACACAGTTCCAAGTTACTCTACAAAATGACACAAGGCCATTCCTTCAGGTGTCCATTGGCACATGTTCCCACATAATGTCAGCCATCAGCAGGCCCTCAGCAAAGCACTAGAGGCCCCGAAGAGCAAAACATTCACCTTATAAGCTCTCTAGTGTGAAAAAAAGAGACCGTGTCTCCCCGACACGTGATAAATGTAACAAACGGCCTCACTGTTTCTGAGAGGGTCACACATCAATCTGCAAACACATTGTGACTAAAGAAAACAGTGGTAAAACCAGTTAATGAATGGATCAAATTAGCATCAAAGAAAACACTAGGATTGGAAACACATTTTCACAACACATTTTACATAAGCACATATGCTACAAAAGGCATGAGAAGCATATTGCATATTTTCCTAAGGCAAAGTACAGCTGACTTGAAAGAGAATTTGGACCTCAGCAAATCCTGTAGTAATCAACAGTACAGTCTACCTCTTTGATAGAGAACTGTAATCTAATTAGTCATAAATCATCCCCTTCGACTATACTTTCTGAGACTTGCCACTCTGCAGGAACAACTCCATGAAAACCTGTTGTTTCTTGGAAAGCCAAAAGTGTTCTTTTGACTGGAATACAGTATTCAGCAGAGCAAAGTGGTAAAACTTTTCCAAAGAAACATGCAAAACAGATTCACCTCTACGGTCTCTTGTTCCCAGTTCATCTTCCAGTTAAAGTTCTGCTAAATGCGTGACCTTGCATGACCCATCTTTCTCTACAAACACATCAAAAGGTGCTAAATTGTCAGCCCATTACATTTTTTTTTTTTTCAAGTGAATGGGAATTCATTTTGTTTGCTTGATTGATTAAATAGCTAGCAAAATATTTCAGCCCCATTAATCAGCTTCAGCAATCCCCAAATTGCACAGAATTTCACATCTTGCAAGGTATAAAAATAATTACTTTCTGATTTACTTGGCAATACATGTGTGTGTTTTTATCAATAACAAAATTACATATTTACAAAATATGTTTGAAAGAACACTATTATTCTCATGATGCCACGTTAAACTAAAGGATTTAAAAATCAGGATTAACTTTTTGATAACTCCTTACATTTACAACCATTCAGTGGAAGTAAAATTAGGAACAGTTAAACTATAAGTATAGTCCATTCTGCAGATTTCTGGAACTACAAAGAGCATTTCCTGGCTAACACACTAGGGGGAAGCAGAGTGCATTGAAATAGGTTAACCTTTTTTGCTCAGCTTGCTTGTTTTCAACTCTAAATACACATGGCACACTGATGACATACAAAGACAAACAGTGCATTTATGGAATACAATGTGGCAGTTTTTTTTTAAAGTACAACAAACAAACTGGCTAATTAGCACGGTGCTCACCTATTTAGGCAGAACGCAAGTAACAGAAAAGCCTATGATTGTTGTTTTATGAAGACTAAGTACAGTATTAACATAGCTTTAAATGGTGTTGATCTTGCTATTGTGGCCTCTGTAATGAGCAACTTGGAGTCATGTTGTGTGTAGAATGGCGCAGTTAACAGGGCTGATGCATCACACTGAAACAGTGGTTTGCAGGAGACATTTCAAAGCAGCGTGCCAGGGTAACGTCTTACCATGTATGACAGACCTCTGTGTTATGGCACAGAGACTTGTGGATTTTGCTTATGCTTGTACCTTGACAGCCAGTTTTAAACATCCGGTCTGAAGGGTTAGAACTGCCTTCTCCTGCCAAAGGTCTTGAATCTTTTAATCCCGAGGTCTTATTTTAAATGCTAGTATGGTTTCCCTCAATGTGTTTGTGATTTACTGTGGTAATGAGTTTCCTAGACGTTGAACATTTTTAGCGATATGGCCAAATGGCCACTTCATTGAATTACACTGCACCAGAAAATGAAACACTGTCGCTCCTGGCAACATAAATATTTCTATCAAATGTCACGGCAGAGGAAAAGAAATTGCCTCATCGCAAAACCTAAACCAAATGAGACCTGAGCTGAATATAGTTTGCTCCAATTTAAAGACTATAAACATAATGTCTCCTGTGTCGTATACCGTACATAGCAAATTGACGTAACAAACAAACCATGAGCATGAAATATCCTAAATTCAACTGCATTGCCAAGTTGTAATAATAACAATAATGATAATAATCTTCATCATCATAATTAGCAGCCACTTTATTAGGTATACTGAGCTAGTAATGAGCAAAACCCACTTTTGCCTTCAGAACTGTTTCAAGAGTGGATGAGATGTGGATTCAGTGAAGTCATTCTACACAATCTCACATATTGAGCTGCTATTTTTCCTGTAAGTTTTAATGAAGCTGGCCATTGTCCTCTGACTACTTTCATTATCAAGGTGCTTTTGACCACAGCGACACCCCCGAGTGGATGTTTTTCATTCAGTTGTAGTGTGTGAAAATCCCAGGAGAGTGGCTGTTTCTGAGACCCTGGAACCACCACGTCTGGCAACAGCAATCACGGCACGGTCAAATTCCCTTAGATCAGGCGCCCTAGCCGTTCTGATGCTTAGACATTAGAACGGTGAGTGAACCTCTTGACCCTGTCTGCATGCTGCATGTATTCAGTTGGCAGCCACATGATTTACTGCCCTGCACTGACGAGCAGGTTTAATTAATAAACTGGCCACCGAGTCTATGATGTGTAAAATGATGTGACATTTCACGCTATGTGTTTCTGAAAAGTGAAACAAGGCTAAAGGCGTTACCCAGTGTGGTGAATTTCACAGAATTAAAGCTCGGTTTGGTATTAAGCAGACATTCCTGCCAAATATATAAATAAACAAAGCATATAAATAAATAAAGCACAGCAGAATGCAGGTGGGAGCAGTATAACGAGCATTCCACGACACTGAGGTCACCCTGTGCCTTGGAGTCATTTCAGATGGAATCAGCTTTTAAACCCCAGTTTAGAATATGTCATTAAATATGCCGCTCAGAGTTTCAATTAACTACCATGTGGGTGCAGGTCAGATGAAAGACAAAATTAATGAAGTCTGTCGCCTTTCTGCATTTGGACAAGGGATACTTTTAACCATTAAAAGTCCTACACGACCTCTGAAATACCACTCTATACCATCTATTGACTAATATCAAACTATGGTTACAGGCTCCAATGGGTAACAGTCTGGGTAACAGAATACAATCTAACCTGTGACTTTTTTAATCTCGAATTTCCCTTCGGGGATTAATAAAGTATCTATCTAACTTATTTTGTCATTTATCTTTCCTGTTTTAATTTCGTTAATGAAATTAAATTCTACCGAGCCACCTATTTTTCAACTTAAACTCAACTCTAACTGAAAGGAATGATCTGTCCTTGTTGGTACATTATTGTTTTTACTAAAAGAGGTCAAATAACCTTAATGAACACACAATATTCTGACTCATAAGCTAAAGACCAGTTTTAAGCCTAGAATGTTCTAGCCTGTTGTTATATGGGTCAATGCGGTACACTGGTCCCAAGGTCAATGACATGTGAGACAGATTATGGAAAAGCCCCTCATTATTCTGTGTACAGCCATGTAAGCAGATTGAAATTAAGACTCACTTCAAAGTTTCCGGAAAAAATATTCCTGCATTAATGACCTCTTAATCCTTCCTACACATTTGAAAAGCTGCCATAAATTACAACCTTGTTGCACCTTTCAATAGAGATTAAAGTGCAAGTCTCTGTCAAGAAGTTCCTTGTCACTGGGGAATTAGTTCGAAACGCTAGAAAGCCAACATGCACTATTAAATGAGAGATGTCAAGATATCAAGATAGATTGTATGTTCTACAGAGATCTTGCCACAGGCAGTATGTAGCAGATCCATCACAAGGAAGGAAATGATCCTACGTTCAACAACAGTCTAGAGTGGCATAACAGAACGAGCTGGATATCTCAAAAAGAATGTCACTAAGCTGTTTCAGCACATAATGTGTGGTTTGGAAAAAAACAGTCTTCTGGAATTACCTGGAGATAAGGTTGATCTCTGACAGCTCAATGAAGCCCAGGTTTGTTCACACAAAGTTAACTGAATACTCACCACGACGTTCTAATTTTACCGATACAAATTCAGATTCTCATGTAAAGATTAATTTCAGAACTCATTGATTATTCTGAAGCAGTTATTGAATTTAGCTCATTCCAATTCAAAACTTAATTGGACAAATTGTGGTTTATTGTGTCAATTTGAGAACAATGGCATCTCATCCATGACAATCTGCACCCTGACAGACTTTAACCCTTTCTAAGGCAAAATGAAGAAAATTATCAGCTGTGTCGGTCCTACTCCTAGGCTTAATCTGGTACTGAGCTGAATCTGATAATCTTGGTTACCATGGTTATCAACTGCATGCTTCCTGGCATCCATTAAAACACAAAATGTGAGTTTGCTACCCCATCCCACCATATCAAACACATAAGGACACCTGCATCGCCACCATAGACCTTTTTTATTGATTCCTCACTATTAGCACGTCAACAGAATCTTGGAAGTTGAATAAAAAGATTACCTTGCAAAGAAATTCTTTTTTTATTACTGAAATTGAGTCTTAATTAGATTTGAGGTTTTACGACATTGTCAAGTGGTTCCTCTGTGGCTAATCACGGGGATTACTAGTCAGTGCAGTCACATAAGTCTCTTTTTCTGCAGCATATAGGGCGCTGCATTACGCAAAGATAAAGATTAATGTATAAACCATCAATGCATTCTTTACTGTTATAGCCATGAAGGAACAGATGTGCATAGTTGAGATCATTTTGGATTGCTGCTCTTCGTTTCCAGATGAAAACATAAGACCTGCACAGTATTTGTAATTAAATCCTGGGTCTGTGTGCTGGAATCTTTAGTAGGCAGTGCCAGGCACTTTTCTACTGACTGATTCTTGGATGAAATAAATGAAAGGAAGAAAGGGTAAACATTACTAACTGGCATGAAATATTTTTACCGTATGGCTCCTCGGGTACTTATGCTAATTTGCTCTGACACCAAAGGGGCAACAAAGTGTCTCTGAGAACCAGTAGTACTGTGAGGGACAGGGTAGAGTGTATTTATAGGAAAGCTAATGGAAGAGATCTTCCTAAGCATCATGGGATTGTGCTGTAACTTTCCTCATTTGAACAGGCCCTTTAGTAGAAAGAATAGTTTGATCACTTGTCCAGCTCCATAGCTCTACTGGTCATAGCAGCTATATCATGCCTTGACCAAAAAAATACATATATCCACTGCATTAGAACCACCCCCTAGTAGAACAATTGGCAATTCCCTGCAGCCTGATAGCGAACCTATAAGGGTACAAATGAGAAAGAGGATATATAAAGACAGGCATATGCTGACCAGACGCAGTTCTACGGATCTCTACAGGTTTGTTGTTCATCCTAGAGAACCAGGTCCACCTCTTCATGATGAGTGCTCACTCCCATGACACAGCTTGATTCTAGTGGGATAATTTCCATGCTATGTTACTAGGAGTGCGCCTGAATGGTTTATATGTAAACAGATAAAGAGTAATTGATTTTCCTTCTCAGAGGAATTAGCATTATGTTGGTGCCAACTCTGCTCCACTACAGAGAAAGATGAAAGTCTAGTTTACCTGAGTCTCGTTTCTTCTGACTTCTTCTCACCCGATGCAGGATCCTATCACTTCCTGCGGGAGGGACAACTGAGTTATCCTCAGACGGCATAGGGACTGGCCTCTCCTGTGGAGAAGTTTTGGGGATATGAATTAGACGCTATTGATTTTTCTTCTGCAATCAATCCTTTTTAGATCTTAGAAACTCAAAGATCAGGAAAGAAGTTCAAGCCAGTAATTACTACCCATGGTCTGGATAAGATTAGCTGAACTATGCCATGAAAATATTAATCCCACTAAGATTGACTAAAAAAAAACCAATAATCACGAACTTAAACTGAAAGATTTCAAGAATTCAAGGGCGATTCACTCATTTTGAAATGTTTGAAAGACCTATTTTACATCTCAACTCAAAGGGACACCTACAAAAAATATCCTAGTGACCTCCCATCTAAGTTCGCCCTATTGTTCTTATGAATACTGATTTGACAATTTGTACCAAATATCCTGCCAAAAGAAGCTGCAAGGAATATGAGTCAACCCACACCACATGGCAGGTTTCTCTTTCTTGAGTAGAAACCTCTTGTACAAGACAAAGAGGATGTAAGCTAAACCCACCTTGTCAGTATCTTCTGGTTTTAGATACCCACTAAATCAATACTGCTTTAAATTTCACTCTTTCACTCTCTTTCCACTCAATGTAGGGCTATTCTTTTTTTGCTAATGTGAAATGGATACCATTTTCATTATTGGTCGTGTTTAACATAAGCACAAATAACTTGGCAGGACTGAGGTTCTCATGTTACTTGCTGGTCTTGAACTCCATCTACTGCAAAGAAAGTCTTTCTTTTCAGGAAATGTCAGAAATAAGCACATCTTGTTAGGGAAAGAAAATCTATATGGAAAAAAGACACGTTGATTTCTGCAAATTCATAAACAATAGTAATTTTTCCAAAATGATTCTTAATCTGATGTCTTAATAATTATTGGTGTTAAGTAATAAATAAATTTCACAGACTTCATAATGATTGAGGCTTCTGTCCAAAATTAATGCAGCACACCAATTTGGATCAGTGCCCACTGCGTCACAATTTGATCAACAAATCAGGAAATTTAAGACAAAAGACAATTAAGGCAGCGAGAATCTCTGCCTTTAATAACGACATTGATGCAACGGTATGCCATTACTTGAGAAGACTGGAGAAAATGGGCAGAGGTATGTTTTGCAGACCCTCAGTAATGTGTAGAAACATCCATGTGTATGTGCCAGGTGATCATTATAATAGCAACCTATTGATTTACAGAAAATCTGCATTCTGAAAGGATGATATTACAATCTAACTCTGTACTTATTATATATGCCAGTCCACTGATGTTTTCAGGATTAGATCTGGCTCCCTCTCTTTCTGCTGTGCACACACACACACACACACACACACACACACACACACACACACACACACACACACACACACAAAAGACTGTGTCTTTATAACATTGTGTGGATGTTCCATTCCTTTCCATGGGCCTAATCCTAATCCATCCTAAATATGACAACCCTAACCCTTACCCACCCCTAACCTTAACCATAAGTAACACAACAAAATATAAGACTATTGCCTATTTTGGTTTTCTGATTTCATTCACAGACTTTTATAAAACTTGAGTTTTCCCGTGTGGGAACATGACAAATGTCCACATGAGGCAAAAAGCAACAGGTTTTCATTCCTCCAGGGAATATAATAAACATGTTCACACACACACACACACACACACACACACACACACACACACACACACACACAAAAGCACTAACATAAATGGTTTTGATTAGCAAGCCCTAGGTTTACAGTTACACTTAAAAGCCTGCTTGCACAAGATTGCGGAGACAGGTGAGGAACACTCAGGATGCAGTCATCACTTAAATACTATGTAGATAATTATATTCTTCTGTCATAACTGTCAGCAAAATAAATAAATAAATACATTTTAATAAGCGAACACATTCTGCCAAGTCCCTGTGGTATAAGATCTAAGAGGTAAATAGCTCATCGCTTCAAGTGGTGTGACGTGAAGAACAAACATGGAGCCAAGCTGTAGGCTATGTTACAGCTAGCAAGAAACGGCATATCAGAAGCGCTAAAAAGTAGGACTCCGAGTTGACGGCGTTAAACCGTTAACGGTGTTGGACTGTTAATGGTGTTGGACCGTGAGCCTCTTATGTCACAGTCAGTTAGTGGAAGAAGGATAAGTATGGAAAATGGCACTGAACAAATTATTGAAAGCATTTCAAAGTTTTTGGCAGAAAAATAGATAGATAGATAGATAGATAGATAGATAGATAGATAGATAGATTTGGACCCTTAGATGAGAGGTTTAACAGTAATTCACGCATTTTTCAAAATGCTCAGAAGGTCTGAATACAATCATTTTACCAGAGAGTGCTAATGTGTTTCACAAGACTTTTGTCAATGACCCTCATAATCAGTGTTGCCAAGCACATGTCTTCATGTATAACAGGCTGGCTTTTTGGGAAACAGTGAAAAATGTAGACTGCTTCTAAATAGTTATGAAAATGAGTACGTTAAATCAATAAACGCTACCTAATGTAATTCCTCCAGCAGATAACCCTATATATGCATAAAACTGACAACAAAAATTCCTGGCTCTAAAAGATAATATGCATATTAAAACAGGAGCCAGTGAAGCCAGCGGCTATGAAGAAAAAGGAAGTGTCTTGTTAAACAAGATGGCAAGATTGAACAAATAAAGCAATTCATATTTAGTGCAGTCATACAAGAAAAGTTCATGAGGGCTGTTGGTTTCATGTTAAATGAGAAGGAAACTTAAATTTATAGAAACACATGCCCTCTGAACTGATATTGTTACTGTGTTTATTTGGGCTTTAGCTGAATTATGTATGATACTGAAATATACTATATCAAATCATTATTTAATTTGAGAACCTTATAAGTAATAGTCACAGAAACATACTAATTTTCACAACAACAAAGTAATGATTAAATGCTAACTAAAACGTTGTATGTTTACAACGCATGTTTGAATGTTTAAACATATAATTTTAACATACAAACCTAAAAACTCCTCAATCGCAAGTCTATCAGAAATTATTATCAAACATCCACTTTTAAAACGAGTACGCTGATTCTGATGTGTCCTTAAATTGATTTAAAATAGGTCTGATACGGGCTGGCGTGCCTGTAGGAATGTCTGTAATAATACAACTTCGTTTTCCACTCTCTACCACCTAGGTAGCAGTTTTATTAAAATAAACCGCGTTTCTGATTATATTTTACATTATCATCAATTTAGCGCTAGATAATATGATTTTTATATTGAGCACAGAGCTTGAAAACAAGCGGCCATGTGACATTCCACCACGAGAAAGTGGTACTGATGTAACTGCTAATTGTTTCATTTCATGTGGTTACCCACTATAACAGAGTATGACGACTTCGTATTACATTATTATTTCGAACTGTTGCATTTTTGTGGTGCATGAAGAATAATGCAAATAAAACGTTTGTGGTTCCGCCAGGCATGCCGAGTCTCAGCGGAGCCACATGAAGGCTGAAGATGACAAACATGTGAAGACATTGCAGACCTGAAAGGGGGCTGCACAGGGGGCAGCAAAATACCTGGGGGGGGGGGGGGGGGGGGGGGTGCTGGGATTAAAGGCAGCCACGGGGGGGCCCCCCAAGGCCTGGGGGGGGGGGGGGGCGGGGGCGGGGGGGGAGGGGGGGGGGGGGGGGGCGGATTCTTGAGATTAAGGTAACACCGAATGCGACCACCAGAGCCTTTGGGTGGATGGTAGCGTCTGCTGGGGGTTACGGAGGAGTGGAAAGTGACCTGCCAAACGAAAATGTAGGCCTAATCAGTTGGTTGGTGAAAAGCGAGTGAGACACCTTGTCTAGACTGTGCAACATGACTCTGCCTGGAAAGTGGAAACACTAGTTCACACGTACAGTATATTACGTACACGCGCTCACACACCCATTTACGATTTGTTTAAACTGAAATGCCAGGGCATTGCAATTTGGTCAAGTGTTCAGGCAAGAAGAGCCACTGCATTCTGCCAATAGGCATGCTGTGGAGCAACTGGACCCGTCAGAGGAAGCCCTGCATCAAAAGCAATGGCATTCTTAACTGAATTCTCAGGAGAGTATAATAAGTATATTTAGTTCATTTCTGCCATCTGGCTCACATAACGTACATGAAATGCAGTTTCTGGTGATGTTGTTTACATATTAGACAAGTCCTTTCCAGGGCTCGATGCAAAACAGACAATTCTTCTCTGAAAAAGACAAATTAGTTTGAGACATCCTAAAGGCATCAGCGTGTGTTTAGGTTGTCACTTGACCTGGCTCTGCGACTCTACCTTCCCTCTTTCATGCTCATTTTCTCATACAAATGTGTTTCACCTTTGGCGGGCAGTCAAATTGGGACACAATTCAGCTATCACTGCAGGAGGGTAGAAAAGCTGGAGGTGAGAGACAAGCTGAGTGCATGAAAAACCACCCAGGATGACCATCTGATTGGATACAAGAATGAAAAATGTGTCTTTTTGGGTGAATTTTTCAATCTGAATAAAATAGGAAAACCACTTCATATTTTATGCCATCTGCGAAAAAGCCCACTTGAATGATTTCACTGTTAATTGCTGGTCTTAAGTCCTGCAATACCCCATAAAACACGCTTCACGTTTAAGCAAATGAAGGGGTGCATATTTTATCCATACATTTGCCAAGTAGACAGTACCATTTGCAAAGCACAGAACTCATCCATAATCCATGGGAATTCAAGACTGCGATGTTGACAATATACCCAATGACACACTCGCAGAGGAATTCATTGCAAGCCATTGCTATGGTAGGATTTTGGGGTATGAATTACTCATCTTGGCTGAAAAGGTGCACCTAAGACATTAAAATACATATAATCTGCCACCTGGATCTGGACTACTTTACTTACAGTTCTGTTGTATTATGTAAAATAAGCTTTTGTGGTGAAGACGGATGGCTTTGGTAAAATAGACCGGCCAAGCATCTACTAAATACAAGACTGAGGCCCGGCGTAGCTGTACTGCATGTATGGCTTTTACATAATGATTTTTGTGGTGACACTCAAAATGACAACAGTTTTTAATAGCTTGGCTTCCTAGTTTTCCACACCATATGCTGAAAGATATGCTATTTGTGATTTATTTGTCATCTGAGGCATGCAACATGTATACATGGGGTATTACACAGTATATTTTTGTTTCATTATGTTTGCCTGCAGTAATCAGGGTTTGCACAAACCTGATAACAAGCTATATGGATGGATGGATGGATGGATGGATGGATGACAGGCCAATAATACATCCCTACACATAACACAAAGAAATATTATTTTATAAATAAGCAAAAACAGGAATTGTGAGTATAATGTTTCAAATGTTTGAAGGCATATTATACCACTCTATGCAGCTTTATAACCAAGTTAAAAAAAAACAAAGGTTTTCCATTATTAGTCAATTTTAAAAACTTTGAAAGAAAACAAGCAACACTGAATCATGGTGAGAAAATTCCCGAAGTGTGTTCTATCCACTTCTCTGACAGCTATCTCTTTCAGCATGTAGAGCTGTAGGACGTGGAAACATTTCTGTATTTATAGTTTACTTTGCATTGCAAAATGAGTGTCAAAAAGTACGTGGAGGATCAACAAATTATCCCAAAGCCTTTTACACACTCATTGATTGAAAGGATTATATTGTAACTACAGCCAAAAAAAAAAAAAAGTGTGCAAAAATTTTAAGCCTAAAATATACTTTCTCTGGACAGAAATCTTAAAATTTCCAATACTCAAATTTTTCCAGGCTGTCGGGATAACTGCAACTGAGGCATATAATACCTGGAAAAGTTTTGCAAGCCACTGACTAAGACTAAACACAGCATTCATGTAAATCTTTGGCTCCTAGTTGAAGAGCAAAACTAAACATTGAGCAAGACAAAAGCTTTTGGATATCAATTCAAAGATATACTTCACTGCTGGCTTTTAGAGCAAAACAAATTTACTTCTGGTAACACGGTCGTGGCCAAACTAAAATGACTGCTACAATAAAACAAATCTCAGTTAATTTCATGGCCCCTTTGTTACAGGAGTTTCCTTAGTGTACTAAGAACTCTGTAATTACTATTTATGTAGAAACTAATCTATCCCTAAGCTATTTCATATTTTCTCTTTTAGAGGGTTGGTCATTTTTGATGTTACTAGTGTAGCATAATGTTAGCACAGTACCACACACTTCCAGGGTTGGGGGTTAGAATCCCACCTCTACTCTTTGTGTGTGGTTTATATGTCCTCCCCATGTTGCGTGGGTTTCCTCTGAATACAGTTAGGCTAAATCCATCCATCCATCTAATCTTACCCTGGTCAGAAGGGGCTAACTGGCATCTCCATATTGACCACAGTGTGTGAAAATGTGTGCGTGTGTGTGTATGTGTTTGTGAGCCATGTAACAGACTTCCAGGTGTGTATCCGGCCTTGTGCTATCTGGGATTTACATAGTACAGGGCAAGAAAGAAAGGCTTTCTGAAACTTGGCACAACCAAGTCTTAAAGGCCATATATACTCCATTCACATCACTCTGTGAAAACTGCTCTTACCAATTCAGGAGCTGTTACAAGGTCAAGTTCAAACAAAGTCTCTTATTTCATTATTAAACAACTGTTTTGAGTTTTAAAAGGTGCTCTTTGGCCCCATGCCTATGCTGAGCATATAGGTCAAACTTTAGTTTTGATATTAAAAGTATGTTTTTGTATGCATTGCTGTAGAAGCAGAGATGATATGACAAAATGTTCAAAGCAATAATTCATGGTTAAAAAAGTTTTTTTAGGACTTAGTAGTTGTCAAATGTTAGACACGTTATGTCTTCTTTCAATGTACACTATACGTTTGTTATGACTCTTGAGGAACCCACCGTTCTCAAAACTTTGTCCTTAGATATTACAAGACGAGCATTTTCTCTTGAAAATGAGATCAAGGTTCAGCTGAATGGAGCAAACTGAAATATGAGAATGAGGTTCAACTGGTCGAGGATGCACACTGATATGACACTGAAGCTCGACCATCCAAACAACCAATTGTTCCAAGATAGTCTGCTTTGTCTGCTTGTGAATAGTCTAGTTCTTTTGTGTCCATTTTTGTACAGAATCCATAAAATACAAAGCATAGTTGCAATTTGAAAGAAAAATTGCATATTTAAGACACACTTTAATAAATTGGGAGAAGAATGACTAAAAAAAAGTTTTCAGTGTAATATAGGCTTAAAATCATGCAGTCTTCACAAACACATTATCCCGGTCAACACTTGGTGGAACAGCCATTTTGGCTGGAGTTACACTACATGACTTTTATCCTGATTTTAGCTCTGATTCACAATCAGTCTGTATTACTTTGTCTTAGTCTGGTGATTTTGGGACAGTTGGAGATGTTAGTTGGCACGTAGTGTATGATGGAAATAGACTTTAGTCTCTGGTCTGCCGGCCGTGGTACAGGCAAGTCGTAATCAAACATGTTTGTAGTGTAGTGTGTGACCCCGAGTCGTGTAGTTTGTGATCCCCAACACATAAAAAAATCAGCACAGATGAGTCCTTACGTGTGAACCATCCAGTCTTTTCATAACTTTATGAGATTTGAAAAGTCGTGTAGTGTAGCAGTCCTGCTGTAGAGTACTTAGAACACAGGTATAAACTAGGCTTTGGTGACCACCAGGGAGTAACTAATCCACAGTTAGGAGAATTTCTGACGAGCTCATTCTAAACGTGCAGGGTTCTACATCAAAGTAGACCCAGGAACCATCCTTCACTCTACTTTAGAATCTAAAAGCCTGTGACCCTATCCAGTACGCTGAACCTAGAGGTATTTTATATAGGCATTCGTAAAAATGCAATATAAAAGGAAAACAGCCTATGAAGAGGAAGGTCTCAGCATCTCCCTCTGCATCTTGCATCAGGAAGGACTTGGAAGTTGCTCAAACAGACAGGCCCCCAAACGATTGATATCTGTGCACCTCTGCAGATGGGAAGCACCAGCCAACATGTTTGTGAGTTCCTCTGGGTACTTTAGTTTTTCAGCATTGACTTCCATCCAAAGTGTCCAAAGCATTCATCAAAACACTACAGGCCTTTAGATTTTAGCCAGATCAAATGAGACCTGAGATCTCTTTATTTTCCACATAATTCATTTTGAAGGTATACAGGATAAAAATAAACTGAACGCTCTTAAGACAAAGTCATTTTATTCCTACTGAGAAACCCTCAGTGTCATTAAATTAATCATAATGCTTTTATCCAAGGGATTATGCATTTTTTTCACCTAATATAAGTTAAAGACGTTCAAAATATTCAACGTGTTCACATTCTTAACATGACTAAAACTATCATTAAAAGGCTGTATTTTTATTGCAAGTTTTTTTTTCTGCAAATGGCTGTATGTCAGTTTTCAAACATGTAACGCATTCATATTGGTCTGGCTCGCTTACAGCTTGCTGTAGTGTCTGTTTATCATAATTCCTTTCTCATTTCAACAGGGAAACCTCCTAACCTTTATTCCCTCTCTTTCTAATAAAATTCTCTGTTCATTTTGGGAGCCCTGCTGTCTTCGGCCATCTGTTTTGCTACTCGAACCACCCTACTAATAACGACTGCTGTGTTCAAACAAACAGCATTTTCCAATCAGGATGTTCGCATTTGTGTATGTCGAAACATTTAGATCAGGCTCGTCTGACTCCGGGCCTCACTGTTCACAAAAAGCCCTGGTTTCACTTAACATCAGCTATTGGCTGCTTTATCAGAGTTATTTATTGGTCTGTAATTCACTTCACATGGAGTTTCTGGTGTCAATCAGGTGTTCGTGTAAAACCATGTTTCACCTAAGATCGTTGGCTGATGATCTAGATCGACACAGTATGACCTGTGTAAATAAAGGACTTCACTTCAACTGTCGCTTATATAACCTTTCAGCTGCCATTTATATAACAGAATACATATAGTGATACTGTGAATTGTCAGAAAAGTAATAAAGCATTTCCATCAATCTGTTCATCTTCTACTTTAACACCCATTGCTGGGTCACAGGGACCTGTAGGATGAGCCTCCCTGCTACTCCTATTTACTAATGTTTATTTATGAAATAAATAGAGGAGGTTTTCCTTGTACTGCTCTTCAAAACCACAGAACACCACTCTGCCAAAAGCGTCTTAAATATACAGTGCCATAAAAAGCAGAGTTGACTTATTTTTATTCAATTAAAATGTGTTAAATATTTAGAAGTGATAGGTAGAGATAGCCATTTCAATAGCTTGGTAAATAATCAATGCGATTCAGCCTTTCCAGATTAAAATCTGTCCAACTCTGACCCTCACCATAATCATGACATTTTCAGATTACAGAAATTATGAAATGATTGAAGCAAATTTATGAATATCTCTGGGAAAAAATTTTCTCAAAGTCTGGACTCCATAGACCCCCCACCCTCACCCCCCCCCCCCCTTGTATTCCCAAGGGAGATGAATTTGGAACATTTAGAACAAAACCTTCAAGGACAGGCCATTCTGCTGTTCTCTCTGTAAAAGCAGAATTGTCTGAGAATTCACAAAGAACTGAAGAACACCACCCAGTCATCTGCATGTCTATCTCAGGGCAGGGTAGTGTACACAACACCACACTTTGAAAGGCAGAGCGAAATGTTGAATACATGACAATTTCAGAATGCTAATTAATCAAAGTTGGAACGTATATAGTCATCATGCCTATTAAAAAAAAACATTCACTGCTTTTCATGGTTAGAACCTCAGACCAATAAAAAAGCTTCACAACTTCAGTTGTAATGACATGAAGATTACTTTGAGATTTTTGGATGATGGGTAAAAGTACCTCAATCTATCATCTTATTTTAGATTATAGATTCCTCAGAAGGTAAGGTCCTCTGATTCAAAACCCGTCAATGCCAAAAAGACCAAAATTCAGATATAAATGCACATAAAAAGGGTGAGATAAGCATCTCAAAATCATACATTAGACCCTAATGGTTTGTAATGGCTCCACCTGAACAAACAGTGAGAGCTGAAATAAGGTTTCAGTGGCTAACCTGCATGGATACATTCACCACAGCAATCAGTCACCAACTACAGGGATTGGCCTCAAGAAACCTTCTAGTCGTTTCCTTATTTCATTGCATACATTCATTGCACAGAGTCGTGCTGACACAGGAAGCTATTCCAGGAAGTACTTCATAATAATACTCCACTTTTCCAGAAGGGATCGAGTGTATGGAATTCTTCAATTTTAAAACTATGAGCTCAAACTATTCAAATTACGATTTGATTCATTACCAATCAAACTGTGACCATTATTGATTATACTTGTTGTAAGTAGGCCATAAGTCATTTACTATAAATTAGGTTTCAGAGTTAGGGAGTGGTTCTGGGGCCCAGATCACTGAAATGGGTAAGGAGTCTGTGTGAAGTCATTGAAGCATTCCCGTTGATCTGTTTTACTCTTTATTCTGTGTGAAGAGTCATTGAAGCATTCCCGTTGATCTGTTTTACTCTTTATTCTGTGTAAAGAGTCATTGAAGCATTCCCATTGATCTGTTTTACTCTTTATTCTGTGTGAAGAGTCATTGAAGCATTCCTGTTGATCTGTTTTACTTTTTATCCTGAATGAAGAGTCACTGAAGCATTTCTGCTGATCTGTTTTACTTATCTTGTGTGAACAGTCATTGCAGCATTTTCGCTGATCTGTTTTACTTATCCTGTATGAAGAGTCATTGAAGCATTCCCACTGTTCCGTTTTACTGCTTAACCCAGTTCATGGTTTTATAATCTTCATCTCTGGCTGTGATTTAGACTGGGGGAATCTCTATGTGGAGAATTCTTTGCATACCAATAAGTAACATCTACCTCATATGTGCAGGTCCAGGGCCAAGTTACATACTCACATTTTCACGTTTTGGTCTGGTTACAGCACTGTACATGTTAATGTAACTGGCTAACAGTGTATGGATGTGAGGTTTCAAGAGTATATACAGTGGGGTCCAAAAGTCTGAGATCACACTAAAAATCTGGGAATTTTTTTTATTTAATTCTGAAAAAAAAAAAAAGCTTTAGGATTGGTTAAGACATACCAGCATTTCGCAATGGACCAGTGAGAAAAGGTCCTATTTTCGGATGAATCTGAGTTTGAGACTTATGGGTGTAACAAAAGGGCTTACGTCAGGTTACAAACAGCAAAGAGACTGGTGTATCAAAATAACAGTGAAACCTGGTGGTGGGAATATTTAAGCTTGGGGGTGTTTTGTCTGCTCTGGAGTTGGGCACTGGCACCACAAATCGAATGCACTCTGACAAAAGAGAAGTACCACTCCATTCTTCATAGACATGCTACACTCTCTGGTTTGGATCTTTCTGGAGAAGGATTGACTGCAGCAGAATAATGACCTTAAGCACACCTGAAAGCTTGGCAAGAACCACTTCTAGACCGAAGAAGAACAAGGAGTACTGACCGTCCTGGACTTTCCTCTACAGTCACCTGACCTTAAGCCCACTGAATGTCTATGGGGAAGTGTAAAGGCTGAGAAAGCCAGCATTCAGTAACATCACAGGATGCTCATTGGACCAGATTGTCTGACACAGGGAGGGTGTGGATGCTGCAGGAATCAGGCAATACTGGGGCACAAGTCCCTCAATTAACTGCAACTATTAGTATAAGTATAAAGCAATCTTGTCAAGCATGTTACAGGCAGAATGTACAAAACCTCTTGTTTGGCTCTTGTAAGTCTGTGACTTGCTTTTTACATTGAAATTTGTTTTTAAACCACTCATTTTGCCTGATGGTCTCATCTGAAGGAAGTTAATAAAAATCAGCTGTCCCACCTTCCAAAATCTTTGTGCTATGAAGACAGCAAGTTTATTGTAGCCATTTCACTATGTGTATGAGTTATATTACAATATTATTAATATAATATTAATATTTTATAATAAAATAATAATCACAACAATGCATCCACAGATAAAATTCTGAAAAGTATGCCTCAGAAATGTTCTTTATTTCCATCCCCAAACAGCCCCCATTGTCTGAGATAAACAATGGTCCAACAGTTTGGTACTTATTTTTGTTACTATACACATGTAGAAGGCTATGTACACACGGTAGTTTAACTTCTTAAGTGCGGAGGTCAAGATAGACCTTTCAAGTTGTTTTCCAGGCTCACTCTGCATGTTTATATGAAAGAAGTGTTTGCTTTGCAAAAAGAAACAATCTAGTGATTTTTCTGACGTTTCGTCTGCTCCTCATTATGACAGAGATGGATATACTTTTGCCGGTACTGTGTCTGTAGAGGAAAGGGCCTGATCTTTTGCATAAACTGGAATTGTACCAGCCAACTGATATGTTCAGTTTACAGCGCTACAGAATGCAAGAGCATTATTCACAGGAAATTCAAATATGTCACACTTGAACTCCGCAGATGAGAAATTAGTTACGATGGGGGTAGCGATTTTTCGGAGGGATACTGCTTTAACGTCACTGAATTCTTCATGTTATCTTTAGGGATGTTGTTGAAGGCTTGGATTAACCATCCTATATGACCAGCAGTAATTTCTACATTTAAAAAAATTACATTATACAACTTTTCCATGTACCCCCTGTTAACTACTCACGTATTCTCTGGGGTACTCGTACCCCTGGGTTTTGAAACACTGAGGTAGAGCTTTGGAACGTACCAGCTCAAATACGACAGACTATGTCATATGGTGTCACTATCACAACTTCTGAAATGCATTCAAGTTATTGGATACTGCATTTTATGTAGGTTTTTTTTCTGTCATCACTTGTGATATTTGGTGATGGCGAAACAAAGTTGATGTGTACAAGAGGTTTGAAAGGAGAGAGCCGAAGAGTCCAATACGTTTGGGCTGGCTGTAAATTCCTGAGAGGTCAGAATTAAGACACACATAATGTCTAAAAAATGAAAAGAAAGGTAAATTTTAATACCATTCAAGACACGCAGCAGAAGCAAATTAATTCAATCCCATATATGTAAGAAGTGTTCTTTGGCACAAAGAATATTTTTTACAAGCATCCATGTTAGCATTTCTGTATCATCTTTCCCCTTACCTCTCTCAATTTCATCATCCCTCATTTCAACTCTTCCCAAGAGTCAAAATGCACTTTGGATAAAAAGAGTTATAGTCTTAGCTTTAACTAGTTAGTGTCAGAAACACACATTAGAATAGGTATACCTAGAAGTTGTTTAGCTATACCAGTTTTCAGAGTGGCTGCAGTCATTCTAAAATACTGTTAACTAGGTTAATTAAATATTGCAAATATCATCTTTATTGAACTGAGTCTTTGTAGTTTCCAAGCAAAGATACTGTTATTTTGCAGCAGAGTACCATATGAAGGAGGATGTCAGGCAAGCTGAAATCAACCAGGATCCCCATCTCTGACCATCCAGCAACGTGTTCACACCTCATAAGCTTCAAGATTCCCCCCCAATAATGGACACTGTGATTGAAAGCTTGTCAGCGAGTGAACTTCCAGATGCTGCTGGGGCCTGCAGGACTGTTCAGATGGCATGCAGCTGTGTCCACACTGCAGCTCTGGCTGCCGATATGACGCTCGCACGGCATGCTGTCAGGTGGTGTTTTGAGACGCCACGCCTTAAAGCCTGTATTCGGAGACCACTGTCTCCCGCTCCTGGAGTTATTCAATCGACAGAATGGGTAGCAATAGTGTGCTACAAACCACATCAAGAAATCGGTTTGGGTTGAACTTCTTAAAGAGTTGTTCTCAAATTATTTACAAGAACATTCTGCATGCTACAACTGTTTCCTGCGATGTTTTGTAGCTAACAGGCTACGGTAACAACAATGAAGCTCAGTAGTGCCGCTTCCCTAGCTTTTGTTTGACATTGATTCTAGATTTGATGTATCCTTTTTACACAACGATGTTCTTAAGCACAGTAAAGCTACTCCAATTTCCTGTGACAAAAAGGATTCTAATTTCTAAGATCCAGGACATGAAGCGAGATTCCAGCCAACCTAGGGATGCTGGAGTTTATCCCCACCCCGCCAAAAAAAAAAAAAAGATTAAAGAAATCATGTTGCGAAGCATCATTTTTCAAAGCGCCTTTTAAACCTTCAAAGGTTGACAGTTTGCAATATCATAAGCAGGGAGGTACCTTAGTGGGCTTCTGTGTCTCAAACTCAGCATATTGTGGTGTCTGTAATCACGATTGTTTAATACTGACATCTGGGAGAAGCGGTGTTTGCCGTAAAATATTTACAGCTGCTGGAAAGGTTCAGCTAAATGGCTATCACCATATGGTCCAAATACCGTTGCCATTTGACAGTGTTTTTATAAACCACATGCGCAAAACAAGTCAAGGTGCATAATGTGAGGAGAAAACATCAAGTATCAAAAGAAAGGGGATCAAAAAATCCCCCTCAAAAGCACTTTTTTGTCAGCCAAGAAAATACAAGCTTGCAAGTAATTACCAGTCAGCTATAACATTCCTGTTTGGGATCTCACCGATTGTTGAAGAGGCAGATAGTGAGAAATACACAGCAGAGAGAAAAGAAAAAAAAAAATGCTGCTAAACAGGGAGGCAGCTGGCTCATCTCCCAGTGTGGGATTTTCTGTTGGCCAAGACAACTTTACCAGAATTACTGCAGTAAAATGTCCTGATGTTAAAATGGTAAAACCTACAGTTGCTCTACATGAAAGTGTCACCAGGCAAGTAAATATAAAAACAGGATCACATGCAATGCCTCGGCAAAACACTGATTTTCTGCAGAATTTGAAAACAAGAACTGTGAGCTGTTGGTGTACCTGTAACACAGGGGAAATCACTGCTGTTTCCTACTGAATCCACCACAAAAATGTGTGACAATCATATTTCACAATCTGAAGTGGAGTACGTTAAAGATCTGGTGATGTCACTTTCTGCTTTTTAGATCGTTTTTATTTTTCAACATACTTCACATCGTGCTCATTCCCACTCATAAACTACATAAATATTAGGAACCCTAAAAAATGATTTTTAACACTCGATTATCCATGTACGAAGAATTTATCAATGGCATTTTCATTTAAACAAAAATCAGCAACTGCATCCGCTTTTAAAGTGAGTGGAAACAACGTATGATTACCAGACTAAAATGAACAAACCATGAGTATAGCTGGAGAAACTCGAGGAAGGTGGGCATACTTCATTAACCCCAGCGGTGACCACAGCATATACTTTGGGGGGGTCCTAGGATAGTCAAGGTAGAGTACTGAATATTTAGTTTGTATACTACAACACGACATGACTTCCATCACAAATCCCATCCCAATAGCAAAATTAGGAAAATATACAAAAGCAACAGAACTTTTACAGCTTGTGAAACAGTTTTTCTAAGGTTACCTAATAAAGCACTTGCTTGTCTTAACTTGGGATCTCAACAGGGTACGACAGCCCCCCCTTCCCTAGATTTGGGTTCTTTGGGTCAGGGGATTTTAAAAACTTCAAAAAGAGAAAGCATCTGATTTCTAAATATTAGAAAAACCCAAATACATAAAAAAAAAAAAAAAAAACAACCGAATAACATCTATTTCCATTAACATAACTTAATGACCTTTGGTCCTGTATACATACAGCATAATTTGACAGAGCAAGACTTAACCATTTAAAGGGTATATATTTGGCTAATTTTGTTGATATCGCCTCAGTTCTATTCATTTTTGTCTCTCCAGTACTCAGCTACAATTTTGCAGATTTATCCTAAACACCTGGTTACAATTAGCAACAGACCTGATTCCAATGAAATCAGTGATTTCCATAATCTCATGGGGTACTATGGTACATCTGTGTATATGCATTTCTCATCTTAAATTGGTTAAAGCAATGCTCATGAGCTGAAAAATAAGTTGTCAAAATAAACCAGACATGTGAAGAACTAGACACACAAACAGACATGATCCCAGAAAATTGAGAACCACCGAATACAATTCAGATTTCCATCCATCCACCTCTAACCGCTTATCCCGGTCAGGGTCGGAGGCCAATTCAAATTAGAATGATATAAATAAGCAGAGTCACGGTGATTATGCATTAAATTGTTGTCGGCTTCTACACAGACTGAGAGAATGAGCAAACAAAGCCTTGGCAATTCATAAGAAAGCCTTTGAATGTAACAAACAGCCTGGCCGCTTTGTTCGTAGAGGCATGGCCTGTCATGCAACTTCTGACCCACTTTCTCGGTCTCATGTGATCACGTCGTTTAATCTTTTACATTCGAAAATTCACACCAACCGGCTGCAAGACAGCAGACGATTAGCCACTCCCTAATGTTCTTGTGTCATATATTTACTTAGCATTTTATGAGGGCTATAAATTAGTGATACAGACAATGTGAAAAATCAACATATTCCCAAATGGGATTTTATGCTGAATCAAATATAAATTCTCTGGTCATATTTCTCACATGATCTCCAAATGCCTACATCCTGCTTTCGGTGTCTTTCCGTAGAATACACCCATAGGCCCTACACTAGACCTAAACCATATTCTAAAAGAGTCCACCAGACTGACTTCCATTTGTCGCTCCTTTTTTTCTTTAACAGCTATTGGACTCTTTGTGTTACAAATATTTTGTGCACGAACATACATTCTCTGCATTATGATTGCACACAACTTCTCATGGGTCTTCATCAATTACAAAACAGATAGCTTTCAACAAAATTCAACTTCATCAGGATTACAGTTCCAGCTGCTGATCTTGTTGGTGTCAGTCTGGGAAAGGCATTTGATTACCGTACAATGTTTCCTAGCAGTAGCTCGAAGGTTCGAGACGGGAGATAAAACATCGTTTTAGAACCTGCCTTCATATGATCTTTTTCTATAATTGCATTCAATATTAATATGTGTCCTTTCCATTAGAGACTGATACGTCGATTCAAATGCATTTCCAGGAAGGTCCAAGCTCCTCCATTGGCCTTGGTGGGATTTCTGTGCATGGTGGTGTCTCAAGTGAAGATAACCTTAGCCCATATGAGCCATCTCATCATGTACCAGAAATGCTGCAGTTGAATCAGGCCTACATGTAAAGAACTGCTCTGGATACCCTTTATAAACCCCACTGCTAACTTTGAAAACACTCATATTTCTCTCATCATATCGAAATTCAGCCCTACATCATCAGTGGTGTCATGCTTTCAGCATTTTTCACATGTTCCGTGTGCTTAAGTATGCTATTATTTTTGATCACGGTGGACATGCACCTCCTGGGTAAAATGTGAAAGGCTCTTTATTCACATTATGCATCTATTAGATTTTAAGAACGTGATCCAGATTTCCGTATACTATCATACCGATTGTATGTTCCACCCAAATGTTTTGAAACTCAAGTCTTTATGTACCATTTGTACCAAGGTAGATCAGAATGTATTTTTCACGCATCCCCTCATGATCTTGATGAGGACACACGGACATTTGAGTGAGAGTATAGGGTCAGCCATTAATCCAGCAACGCTGGAGCAATTTTGGGGTTAACGGTCTCGCTCAAGGGCCCAACGGTAATATGGATGCTTTCTACTGACTGTGGGATTTGAACCGGTGACCTTCCGACCACATACACAGACAGTGCAGTCACACTCTACCCCTTCATCCATTTTCATGCTCACTAATGAGTATAGGCTGTAAACATTATATATTAGTAACATAGGTATTTTACACATTGTGTCTATTTGGGACAGAGGGTAGAAATGAGATTTGAAGTTAGTAACACTTAGGAATTCTCAGTATGACGTTAGGAGGGAAAAAATGGCGATATTTACAAAACACAATCACAGACAACTTCAACCATAATAAAAACAATAGTTATAGTCATATTCTTATATAACCAAGATAAGTTCAACTGGCACCGTGTGAGGAAATCCTGAATGTAAAACATTAACTTCCGTCTAATTATTTGACTATAAATTAGTATAAAGAAATCAGACTCGGGCACAAAGAAGACAAGAAAATTAATTACTCACCATGCAAAATGAATGCATTTAAAATTAACCAGATAACTGATTTCACCAAGACTTTCCAGTTGTCAGAAATTATACCCCACCGTTTGTTTTGGATAATGTTTATCGGAGCTGTTTTGTGCAAGGTACTAAATATGAAAGGAAAAAAAACAGTTATGTAAAAACGTGATATATGAAACAATGGGAGTTAAGACATTGCGAAATAGTTATGACAACATGAACATTTCGCCATCTCTAGAATGGATTTCACCAACATTAATTTTGAAATGCATGATTCCTGGTTCCCTTTAGACTGAGTGTCTAGCTAAAGTCCTGGCTATAGTCCAAAGGGTTTGTTAGTGTGAGTTCTCCATACACGCATGTTCCTCATCGCTCCTGGCAAATTTCCTCACCTCTAAAGAAATTGTTGCTTTGAAAACACATGGAATTGAGGGATATGGAGAAAGAGTATCAGTATCCATTGAAGAAAGCCCTGGTATAAATAGATATTTTAAGACGTGATTCATAAAATCCACTAGACTTGCAGAGTTAGGTAGCCGTGGAGCAACATCTTGCTTTGAGTGGCTCCTGGCCAACCTGGCATCATCATCCAATTCAGCGTACTGGGGTTGCTATTTGAAGCTTCAGCTTGAGATTTCGCAGCACCTGCCAGTAATTTGGCTAATATGTTTTTCCACCTGCTACTTCAGGTTTTCCCTCCAACTGCTCAAGCAAGCCAGCCTCTTGCCACACCGGCCGTGCCTTGCGGCTTTGAACAATGCCGAATTGGGACAACCCAAAAACCACATTAAACGGGTTTCGTAAATGTGGCTCCACATCTGCTCAGCAGCAACAGTCAGGGCTGCCTTTGCTATCCTGCCGTTCATCAACGTCTCCATTCCCATCGTCACGCTCCAGCTGTTTTATTAGCACACTTTTACATTAATCTGCAGGAAAATTGTATCTTAGCGATGACACTGGTTTCAATCTTGTATATGATTTGCGGCACTGCTGTATAAATTATACCGCCTGGTCTCGAAAATACAACGAACAGACGACGGCGGTGGTAATATAAACCACAAAATCTACGTATGAAGCTATTGATAATAGATCATACGCGATTCATCAAAAGAACGAGTGTCCTTTGTTAAGATGTGTTGGGAATCGCTCCCCATTCCACTGTATACATACATCGTATGAATTTTCTGTGGCAAATCATTATGACTCATTATGTACAGTAGTACACCATGAAATACCAAAAAGGCGCCTCAAATTGTAGCATAAATCGGACATACACTAGGACTATCCATGTACACCATAATTCAATGCAAAGGTGACAACTGTTGTCAACTGACTGCTCGTCAGTTATAATTTAATAATAAAATTTTTGAATAACTATAAATAATCGACAGGCTTAGACATCAGTATTCTCTTTGTGTTTACGTTGTTGCTGTATTTTGTTATTTGGTCAAAGGTTGCTATAAACCATGATTGCCTTGGAACATGGTATCCGAAACCATCATCTTGTTTTACTGACTCATTCCCTGAATAGTGAACTACATAGATTTTCTATGCAGGGATAGTGAGTGAGTAAACCGCAGCCCAAGAATCTGTTTTTTAAAGGATGAAAGTACATTAGCATGCAATATAATAGATCAATTGAAAAGAAGAAATGACATGAGAGGAGAATTATAATTTGATACATCTGCCATGCACATGTAAATGTGCAAAATGTAATTAGTAACTGTTAAATCTATTCGCTTTAATCTCCTCTGAATTGTTGGAATAAGACTCAGTACGTACCGTCAGCCTAGGCAAAATGAAAACACACTTTGCTAATTGCTAATGACTGTTAGGTTGAATTTCCCAGATGAACTACTGAACTGTGCAGGTTGCTTTGGCATCATCCCAAACATTAAGTTCGTGAGTGTCTTCTCAAGGTCATGAGATAACAAGCTCTGGAAGACTATGACATTGAGGGCTACCTCAAATTTCACTGGAGGTTTCTCAGCTCTCAACAGATAGGATAGAGTTGGTTACTAGTCTTAATGAAGATGCATTTTGAATGTGGATAAAATCACAAAAACGTCCCAAAGATACTAGAAGCTTAGATATGACAGATGCCCCTGCTGGCATCTCTCGTGAATCACTTATGAAACCAGAAGATAAGTGTTTGAAGTTAAAACGGTAATCTTTAATAGGAACATGCTCTAAATGAGTTATGAAATTGAGATAAATTCAGCCAGTAATTATGCAGAATAAACTCTTCACATGATGCTGATGTGAACTGAGATATGAAAATCTAGGATGTTAGTATTTTTGTGTTCAGTGGGATATCTACCATTACAATCAGAACCCAGCTGAGATCTTGCCTTTTTACTGGCAACTTGTATTCCTCCATATCAAGGGATATGCTGAAAATTGCTTGGAAAGGTCACCGCCGTGACAAAAATGAATCTTGTAAGGGCAAATTAAATCCTGCTGGCAAAGGCTTTATACACACCTAACACTGTGTGCATTGTCTTACATGGACTTAGCAAAAGAGCAACAGATTTGTGTTTTAACAGTGAGTGACGACAATTAAAGCAT
Organism: Gymnarchus niloticus; assembly: GCA_009936485.2. Classification (NCBI taxonomy): domain Eukaryota; kingdom Metazoa; phylum Chordata; class Actinopteri; order Osteoglossiformes; family Gymnarchidae; genus Gymnarchus; species Gymnarchus niloticus. Next base: position 1,321,884 of record JAACJT020000002.1, on the reverse strand, counting down.
GGTGACATACCTGAGCTATGTAAAAGGAGTATAAAATGAGAATACAATGTAAGCACACTCCAAATGTCTATTATTGAAGGTAACACGTATGGAAGATTAAAGTAGGTCTTGCTACATGCATTAACTTTTAGATAACGGGAGGGCGTCACACGCACTCGCGTAAATAGAATGCTAGCCTGATGTTCCGTGACCCGGCACACCATCGACGGTGGCGTGCACTGAGAGTGCATGACTGCAGCTGCCCCAAGTGATCTAGCAGCAGTCTGAGAATGCGGTTCACGCGGTCGCATCTTCTTATGTGTCTGTGAGACATGCTTCATAGGATTTTTGGGGACATTATAAAGCCTTTTAAATATGTTTGGTGTGCAGTCTAACAAGAACATTTAGGGTATATACAAATTGAGAGTCTAATTTACAGTTTTTGGGGGAAAAAATACAAGGCGCATGAGATATTTATCACAGACCAAATTAGATAAAACACGCATGTATAAAATTTACTCACGGGTCAAAAGACGTCTGTGATAAATGTATGGCCACAGCCTGCTCACAACATACTAAACAGCTGTGTACGACAGGTGTCACATGGCCAGTTACATACCTGATCTAGCTTTAGCATTATTTAAAGATGATGTTAGAAGACTGGCAGTTTATTACATGCATGAAGTAGATAAATGTTCCAGATAACGGCGAGTGAATTGCGAAGGGCGTGCATGACAGTTTTCTAATATTGTGAAATGTGTCAACATTTTATACCATAGCCATGCACTGACAACAGCACAGCAAGTGCCATCACGCCATTCTTTAAAAGTCTCAGGACCAGAATGCGCATATCAGACTTAATTATGGATCACACTGGCAGGTGAGTATGTGTGACACGGAAGAGCCTAAGGTGAGCATGAATCAGAAGACATCATGCAAGGTGATATGCTTATAAAAGCCATGGCCAAACCCTGGGCACTGAAATGCCATGAAGTGATTCAGTTTCCATGTGCATATTTGATTAACATAACAAATGTTTATTCCAAATGTTTATTCATGAAGGTATTCTGAGAAAATGACAAGACATTCTTGGCCTGTTTCAGAACGAAAGGAGTTTTGATTATGAGGTCTGGGAAATCTTGGCAATTTGCTCTAAAAACGCCTTGATACGCTTTAAAGAGTTCCGAGGCAGTATTTTTGGCAAAATTATTGCAGAATAATTAGGAGCAAAATATGTCTAGGTTTTCTGGACCTAAAACAACTTGCTGACTAGAAAACATACAACTGGTCAGAAACCAGATATCATACTGGAGTGTTAACATTGTTATCGAACACTAATTTAATACTAATTAGAACAAAACAACTACTGCATAACGGAAATTAGCACATCCCGCAGTAATGTCTTAAGGCGTACTGAACCTATTTTTCAGTCAGTACTAAAACTAGAACAACACATAAATATTTGCATCGGAGTTTACAAAATACTTGCGCTCTGAGGGCATTTTCAAGTTTTGAAGCTTAGGTACCATATTAAATTTGGCTGTAATCAGCATATTTTACAGTGCATGTATGATTTAGTTGCACTGTTCCCCTTAGAAAGAATGCCGTGTTCTTGAGTGTGGCACTGAATCACTATTTCCTTATAAGCACTTCTAAAAGAGTCATTACCTATTGATATTCTCACGCTTTGCAGCAGCTAACTTCACAGTATATGTCGAAAATGTATTTAGTCAATGATGCATCACTTAGTAAAAACTGGGAAGGTTATCATTACAACGTCAATTATGACAGGTGACAACATGTACAGGAAAAAAGTATGATGGTAAACTGGCCTACAGATACAAAAGACAAACATTACATGTATATAATAATATATTAATATTATGAAATTGTATTAACATTCCGAAGTGCATGTCTGTACTGAAGGAAATGGGAATGCTATCTCCTGTATAGGGAAACCCATAGATGTGCTATGGCTTTGGATCCGTATCCTGGAAAAGAGCATGTGTCAATACCAGACTAGATGAGCACAGACCCACCGCAAGTTCTGTAATGTAAACGAGCAGACAGGAAATGAAACATTTTTCTTCAAACTTACTGCATTCTCAAGGCACACTTGGTGGGATTAAGGAGATTGATTATTATGAGGTTTACTGTGATGTTAGGATGCCATTTCACTAAATTTGTCCTTATTGAATGATAGTGATTAGAAGAAAACAAACACTCCTCTTACACATTTGTTTTTGAGCCATACAGTACTGGATTATTTTATAGATTTGTATCCCAAAATCAGCAGCCATCTGTTTAGCCATGAGGGCCTTCAGCTCATTTTAAGTAGAAGCAGGTGCAGTTTGTAGTACAAACGATGCATAATTAAGCACAATCAAAACTGAACAGTAATTTCTTGCAGTAATAAATAGAGTGACACCTGTTCTCCTGTACAGAAAAACAATACGGGTTTCTTTGGCATAGTGCGACTATTATAAAGCGTCCATTTTCAAATTTGAAAACGACATGTATTTTTAACATGATGTATTATTCCATCGATCAATTTCTCCAGCACTGGGTCACGCTGGACAGGTTTTCAGGACACCATGGGTGATTTGGAGCCTATCCCACATAGCACAGAGTACTCGGCTGGGGCACATCCGAGAGAGAAGTGTACAACTGAACCCAAAGAGAGTCGGTCATCAGAATCGGTGCAGTAAAGCAGGAACTGATTTGCTGAACCAAGACTGAGAAAGTCTAACATCTCATTCCAAGAGAAAAAATATTGCTGCCCTTTCATGTAGTTAAGTAACACTTCATAATTATATACCTACATTGGTTTATTTACTTTATATTGAAAACTGTAAGACGTACAACGTTGCAAGTAAACACGTGAAACGAATAAGACACATCAGTTACACATATCACTCGGTAAACTGACTGGCCAAACTGTATGCCCAGTGCGGGGAAAGAGGCTGTCATCGCTGCAGAGAACAGAATTCATCAGCACAATTCCTGTGAAAAATGTATAGGCTACATTCTTGGACAAGATTTATTAAGAAAAAAACAAGCATAATATTAGCAAAATAATTAGAACTGTTCTCTGAATGGTTTGGCAGATGGTGGCATCCCTACAGAGTGATACGTAGATATTCTAAACTGTGTGCTTGCGAAACACAGAAAATAAATGAAGAAATAGTTTTAATGCTCCAGGCCACAGGGGGCAGTATAGCTTGGGAGAAATTGAGGAATATGTTGTTTTTCAAGCAAATGACTAGAATTAGAATCTCTATTGCCACAGAACCAAAATCAGTCCAAATTTTTTAAGAACGGAACAAATGAAACTCCCTGTTTTAGCTAGGTGGTAAGCATACACTCTGAGTGTAATACTAGCTATGAATTGTGACTCTTGGAAGTCTTTGGTACATTAAGTAAATAGCTGGAGCTAGCTAGCATGTCTGAGTTAAACACGTAAAAATTTCTATGCTAGCTGCGTTAGTGGGATTTAGGTCTGTAAAATTAACTTGGATTACAAATGGCCAGCCATTATAGTGTTTAACATTCCTACCCAGTAGTCAATCTATTTTCACTAGTTAGCTTCTTAATAAAAGTTAAGTGTAGCTGTCCACTTTGAAAACAACCACATCCCTACATAAATCCCAGTGTACACTGCGCCTTTGCCTGGAACTCTTCCATTTTAAAAAAAAATCAGCCATTTGCAAAACACAATACATTCCGAAAACACAAAACATTACGGAAACATGAAAAAAAGAAAAACAGACAAACAAAGAAGACAGAAAGTGATTAAGAAAATTAAAATTGATTAAGAAAAATGCAGTACGAGACTAAATTAGAAACGTCGCCTCACATGTTTGACAGCAAGGCCTGTTTAGCCACATTAGACTTACCAAACCACGGGCCAGACCAAAGCATCCCCAACATAAGAATCTATGGGACAAGAGCGCTTCTACTTTCCTCTATACATTGATTATGAAAACCAATTCACTAATAACTATAGGCTATTACCCAGCACAAAATAAACAGATAGCATTTAGGGAGAGAATTTATCCATGTCTATTTATCAGTGCTAGGGTTTAGTACGAGGAAACTGGTTACAGTTGGTGAAGCCGAAAGAAAAATAAAATTCCTGGAATTGTTTCACAAGAAATGGTTTTGGTTACATGTCTTTGGCGAAAAGCTCTAACCCTAGGCTAAGGAATGTACTGTGCTCACTTACCACCTGAGGACAATTAATCTAATGTTTCAAAACTTTGAGTTCAACAGATGGCTTTTTGGTGATAGCGGGTATTTTAATATCTGGGGGAATATTCAACAAAATATTTGCTCCGTGAAACTCATGTGGAGTCCAATTGGCCTCCCTAATTTTGATGGCATAATTACATGAACTGCAACATTTTTGAAATGACTTGAAAGAGATAGATATAAAAAACCTCTAATCAGTGCAAGGAAAATATACATGTTTAGAGTTATGTTGTTATCATAATCATAACCTTGCATGCCCACAATTAGTACACACATGGTCTGGTTTTAGTCCACCTTCGACAACTCAGTACACATTAAAGTTGTCCACATTCTAAAAACAGAGTAAAAATAACAGAATTAAATAATATACAAATGTCACTAATAGGTATACAATAGAACATTCAGAATGCTTACAGCATTACATGTTGGGTTTCTCCAGCAGTCCAAAGACATGCAGTTAGGCTAAATGGTGTTTGTGTGTGTTTGTGTGTGTGTGCCCGTGTGTGCTGGCATCTTGTCCAGAATGTGCCCCGGCCGCGTGGTCTTTGCTACCTGTAAGAGGCTCCAGGTGACTAACCTGGACGGGCTCTGTGGCCCTGAACAAGCCAAGAAGAAAGAAGACTGATGGATAGAAACATTTGCTTTTTCTCAACGTTATATCCAAACTGTCCTTACCCTTTTGCCCAGTTCGCTCTTTCAAGGGGCAATTCAGTGTAAGGACCTTTCTTCAGAGTTAGCATAGCGCTAACATTTACATGTCTTTAACCAATACATAACCTTTTCCAGCCTAGAACATAAATTGTAATTTAAGAATGCTTGAGATCTCATTCTCCTCTAATAACAAGTGAATTTAGATGCATGGAGCATTTTGCGCCTCCCTGTCTCTCTCACATCAGTTTTTATAATTATTTATATAGTTGTTAATGTACTTATTCTTTCATTCGAATTACAGATGACTTTGTCGAAGCTTCACCTGTCACTGTGAGACTGTACAGCATTCTTGGAAACATGCACTAATATCCCAGGTAATAAATCAGCTCTAATTGCCCTGTGCTAACCTCTCCTTCTGCTGGTTTTATGAACCTCCGTGTTATTTTGACATCCTTGTTTTAATGGAATTATGAGCAGCCGCCTTTCTGCACAATGGAGTCATTATGTTTCATTCTTGTTACAGATGACATTCCTGAACAAAGCATACCTTTTGATATAATTACAAAGGTGAGAGCTGATTTCGGAGTCTACAGGTGCTTAATACTGCTCAGCGGATTCACACTGGATTCTGGACACCTGCCGCCACACCCAAATGAGATCAGAAATGGAAAAACGTATTATTTACCTGATTTACAGTGCGCGTTCTGCCATGATCTCATTTGGCCTGCCTTGCCTTCTATGCATATTTTTAAAAAATCAGCCAAACGTCCCAAAATCACATAAGCTATTTCTAACCATTCCAGGATAAAACAACAACAATAACAAACAGCTAAAAAAAGCTCAGAACACAAATTCCTTTTACAACTATCTTTTTCCCATCCTCCCACAGGAACTCTATAGAGTCCCTGCAAAAATATTTTACAATCTGAGATCAAGTCATTATGAAGACCCAGCAACTCCCTTTTACAGATAGGGAGGTCAAGAACTGGGTAGGAATCCATTCTAACACACCACAGCGTCCAAACGAATTTTCCGTACACAATACAGGCATACCGTGTAGACGTCTCTATGGCAACTTCTTGATTTGCTGTTGATGTTTTAGTTGCCATGCAGCCATCCAGGCTACAAAAAGATTGGAATGGAATCTGCCGTGTTAAATTTGCCAGCCAGAGGTAGAAACAGATTTTAGCAAGTTGCTTTGATGGCGAACATACGGTCTATTTATATAACTGTACAAGTGAAACCCAGACAAACATCTCAACTTTCATTCATCCTGAGTCTTAATCCAGAAAAGAATCCTCAATTCCTGCTTTTGTGCCAAGTACATTTGTACTAATATCTTCTCATAAATGCTTCAGCACCCCTGCCTGGGCTTCCCCTGACCTGGACATGTGCTCTGCTAGCATTCCCTCTGTGTTTTTGGCTGCATGGCCAAACCCTTCCCCAGTGATGCAGACAACTCAGGCCAGCAAGAAAGTAAGGCTGCAGAGGGCTTTGTGTCATCTTTTAATGAGACTCGTAAATAGAGTGTAGCGAAAATGTCTCCGGAATGACAGGCTGTTCATCAAGGAATCTGCTCTTCGAAAAATGACATGACTGAAGCATGGCCCATTGTATGAAAGCAGGCCAAGTAATTCCACTTTTGCACAGACTTCCTGCAATTATCTTCAGCTCATTTTTTTACCATTATTTCTTTGGCCCAGGATGATCACCTTCATGCACATTAAGCACTTCTCTGTTGAGGAAAATTTTACTTGGAACACATGCACACAAATTCATAGTCTCTATGGAAAGTAGCTGGCACAAAATGTTGAATAGTTTATACCAAGAAATTGCCTCGTCACCACAGAAACTATCAGCCTCTCTCCTCCCATCCTCACCACCTTCTGCCGAGGGACCATTGAGAGCGTCTTCTCTTTTTGCATCACCGTCTGGTTCGGGAGCGGTAGCGTCTCTGACCGCGGATCGTGAGTACAGCCGGGAGGATCATCGGGGCCCTCCTCCCTCCCATCGTTGAACTGTACGGCAAACGGCATTGCGGCAGACCCCTCCAACCCATCCCATAGACTGTTCTCCCCCCTGCCGTCTGGTAGAAGATTCCAGAGCATCCGAACCATTACTGCCAGACACTGCAGCAGCCTCTTTAACCAGGCAGCCAGGCTCCTCAACAGCCTGCTGTCCCCTTCCCACCCCACAAACTGACCACCATCCAGCCTTTCCTCTCACTACCTCAGTACACCGGTAACTTTAAACACAGTAAAACAGTTTCTGTTAAACGCTTACATTAGAAACTCACTCTCAAGCTGCTAACCCTGTCTGTGTATATTTTATTGTATAGTGTTGTCCTTTTACTATCTATATTAAATTTATCTTGGCCCCCTGCATTGCTCCCCTTCCTCTTCTTCACAAATTATTTGCTGCACTATTTGTCATACTGTCTAATTTAAAACGTTTGTACTGTGGGCCCCAGAGAAATGTTATTTCATCCTGACTGCATACCTGTACATAGAAAGGTTGACAATGAAGATCTCTTGAGTCTTGATATCGGCTGACTTCCCCTTTAATAACCACCTTTAAGCGTGTAATGCTGCCATATCTTTAAACCCAGCTACACTGAAACCCTAAGCAGAGTTAGGTAACTGCAGCCTGCAAGTATCTAACACCCTAATTAATGTGCAAAGAAATCAGTCATTATCAATTGAATTTTGAAAGTCAAAACTGGCTTATATGTCCATACAGACTTGTTTTTAGCAAGATTTGAAAATTCAAAAGGTCACAGACTACGGAGAAAAAAAAAAAATGGTACGCATTTTCTAGCTATATAACACTGCAAGCATGGAGTGGATTCTAGAACACACGGCAGCACCATAGACAAGATTCTTGTCAGTCACAGGGAACACACAAACACATTCTGGGTGATTTTAAAGATGCCGGGTCACCAAACTGCATATGTGCAGGTATGTGAAGGAAAGCCATAAAATATGGAGAGCATGCAGACTCCACCAACAGAGCAGGAAGTTTATGGTAGGATTCTGAGGCAAAAGTGTTGCTAACTTAGCCAATATGCCACTCTATAGGAAAACCATACACTAGAAGGTTTTCTTATAATCTCATAAAGAGGTGTTTTATTTTTAATTATATTTAGGGGCATTGATAAATCAGATGTACATGTATAAGATGAACACATCGAAGTGATATCACAACGACTAGTCAAGTATAGCTTACCTAAAGTTACCATATGTTGTTGCTTTGAGTTTTATAAAGGCCATTTCCTTAGACAGTGATCAAGCAAGTGATTTTTTCAGTAGAGCTCCAAGTTGAATTTATGACAGTGTTTTCTTTACGTTCAAAATGGTCTGAAAGGTGTTTACATAGCAGCCAAGATGCTAAAAGCTATGAACTTTGACCACAAGATGGTTTGTTTAAGAAACTTCTGCTAAAAAGCACTACACTTTCACATCTGTTTAAGGTACAAATCTTCAAATGAGTCTAAATAAGTTACAGATAAATTACAGTTATATTCTGATGGAGATTCTTTTCATTGCATTTCAGTGTAAAGTTTTTGTACTTATTTCATATACTGCCAGCAGCTGAAAAGTTTTAGAATAAGGATTTGTGATCTACTTCAGATACCTGCATGTGCTGAAACATTTATATTGAACAAAAATGTAAAATCTAAATAGCATACACTTAAGCAATCTCCAACCCATAATGGCAATATAAATACCATTCAGGTTCTTCAGCAAGTATAATACCGTTACAAGACGAACGTTTTTAATTTGTCCCCGTGGCCAGGACGGTCTAGTGATACAGTAGGTTCACATTCAGATTGGGTGTTGGCTTAATCTTTCCTTTGCACCCTGGCAGCGGTAATCCAGATTTATTTCATTCTTTCCTTTCAACCAAAACGGCCTCCAGGGGGCACACGAGCGCATTACAGAAGTAAAATTAATCAGCGAGATGAATGGTGTATTATCAACCACCTTATACCATAGTAACACTATTATAGTATCCAATATGGAAAATCCGATGCTATTCTTAAAACGCATAACTTTTTTGTGAACCAGTTTCTATTAAATGTATAGTATGAAAAACTTGGGCTGTATGAAAGACAAGAATGGGACTGAGCATTTTGATATTGGATCTTATTCTGATGCCAATACACATTTTAAAATATGAAAAAGAAATCTATTATTATTAAGACAATAAATCAATTGTATAGTGGATTTCAAGTTATGTTTTTTGTTGGATAATCAGCAGAAGACAACTTAACTTGTTTACGTTAGTTGCTGTTTTATAGAAATATGTCTGCTTACTTATTCATTGTAGTATAGAGTGTAGATCTGTGTATATCCATCCATTCCCATAACAGCTTATGCAGTGAAGAGCTGCAGTTATAGCCTGCATGCTATCCCAGGTACCAAATGGCACACCCTGAATGAGATGCCAGTCAATCTCTGGCCATGCATGTACACTCACAAAAAAAAGGGCACTTAAGAGATGCCCACTGAAACTTATGACTTTGGACCACAGAGGCAAACTGAAGTATCAAGAGGGAACCTACATGAGCAACAAGCAAAGTCCACATGTACAGAGCCCCGGAAGCGATCCAAGCGTGTGGTCACGGTGATGCCCTGTGAGGCAGCATGCTGCCAGCTGCATGCATGCATATTTAAAGTAAATACCCCCAATACCCCCATGCAGCCAGTAATCGAAGCTGTAATGGGTATGGGAGCTAATTCAAGTCTGCGGCAAAAGGAAGTCATTCAAAACATCCTGAAAAACAGTATATCCCAGCAAAGTCCAAATTGGTTCCTATTCCTGACATGTAACATATAAACGTTTATAGGATCAATTTTATTATTTCCCTCGTTATTTACAGCCACGCTTTATGACGTGTTGATGGTCTTACAGCTTTCATGGTCGCTCGGATTCATCGCGATACAATACACAGCAGGCTCGTAAAAAAGGAGCACCACCAACACAAATAGCTAATTAGGTGCAACGTAATTACACAGGTATGAATGGCCACAGGTGTTCGTCAGAAAGAAGCATACCGACTGTAAAAGTATGTTGACTAAAGCCCTTAATAATTCGACATCGGTCAACAATTAAAGGTCGCATTTCAAAACCTTTCAGGCGACTCATTTATACCCACGTGGAAAATAATGTCATGATGGAGTGTGCATCATGTCACAGCCTCGGGTGGATCAAGCCTACTCTACACCCGTCATCACCTCGATCCGATCACGACCGATCACACACCTTCCAGCCCTCATGCCCGTTAACTAAAACGACGCTCATTATAAACACCCACGATACATAAGTGCAGGTGAATCGCCACGCTTATGTCTTTCTTTGGGGAGATTTAATCTCGGACATTCTAGACAACAAGCACGATTATCAGACGTGAAACCCGTATCCGATCACGCAACGAGGGAAGCCTGCGCCGATCTGCTCAGAGGGTTCACACGATTACGTCAGAGAGGAAGGTAAAACTTAAGGTTCACGCAAAGAAAGGGTCTCCTGAACACCGAGCGCACCAGGATCTGGGCTGTCAAGCAGCGAGCAGGCAGAAAAAGTCGCATCGCGACGTTAAGATGCTGAGATTTGTCAATGCTCTCTATTAGGTAAACACCACGAAGTCATCATAGGTAAATAAGCCGTCCAACCCACTTACCACCATCACTTTATCCGAGGACAAGAATACGAATTCCATGCATTATTTTAACGACTTTCATTCAGAATATTTACTGATTTCCTAGCTCGTCAAAAAAATTTTCCCACGTTTCTATAATAATGATATTTAACTATATTATCATCATTCAAAACTAACATTTTAAATGGATAAATAAGACAGAATGCCATAATATTTCAGTCTTATTCTGAATTACCTCTTGGTCCATTGTAGGAAATCTGACGTCCATAAGCTGAAGCTCACTGGAAGGCACTTCATTGATACCAGATGAACTTGGTGTTAATATCTCATCTCTCTTTTTTTGTACAAGTTCGCGTTGCACCTCAGATCGCAGGTCCAGGTAGCAGAAAAGAGTTACGAAATGCAAAGAAAGTGACAACACGAAGAATCCCAAGAAGATCTTACAGTTGCTACACTGTTTCCTGCAAATGCAGGTTGAAGCAAGTTGAGGTCTGAATGGTAACTTTTCTGTCAATCCTTTAAATGCCATAGTTACATATATTTGATATATTTGGGTATTGCTATTTTGGCATAATCAGTTCTTTTCTATGGTCTGATCCACGACTGATCAGCGACTTTAATTCACAAACCCACATGAAAACAGCACCTCTGATCTCCTCGTAGATTAAAATGCGCCAGCCAACATGCAAATCGCGTCAATCACTACAAGCTCCGCGACTTCAGGATCCGCCCTCCTGGTCTCTAACTGGGGACTTGATGTGTTACGTTCATCTCACCCACTTGTCCCCTCCCGTCGATTATCATGCATACGCGACAATCTACAAGTCTGCAGACCGAAACGTGCGCTATTTTAACCCCCGCCGATTCGGGGCCATTTGGAAGCAATAATATATTACGCAGGTACGGGAAATCTGAGGCCGGAGTGTGGCGAAACAAGATACATTCTGCTCAAACAACACTGATACCGTGCTTGATTTGATTTTAAACAGCATAACCCAAGGGAGAATAGTTTAAATGCACGTCTGTGTGTAATTGTATTTGTGTTTATACGAGTGACAGCTGCAGGGAGCACATGAATAGTGTGGCATTGTTCAGAATGAAAACGTGATAATATCGCTGCTTGAAGCTTAAAAGAGACTCACCGTTGCTTTGTGTACAGCCTGTTAAGCATCCGAACAGCACGGCTGGGATGAGTGTCCTTCTGTAACTCCTCAAACTTTACTAGAAATCATGCAGGGTTTTTGTTTTTTTTTTACCTTCCTGTATTTTCGCTCAGCCCCAGAGGAACACGACACCCCTATAGATTCACTAAAGTGATACCAGAACATGCCGATATCTCAAGTCAAAAAGGTGTGTCTGCGTTGAGTTTATCTGCTCTTTGCCAGGGTGGGATTCCCGATAGCGTGATTAACATATCCTGTTGGTAAACTTGAATTCCGATTGGAACTGAAAGCCCAACTTCAGGTTTTGTCGCCATGCACGCTGATGTCGGGCTTTCGGTTTTCTCCAGTCAAAGTTCAGGTGTGACCGTATAGGATATGCCAGACCTGTCCTCTGGGATGTCCCCACATGCAGTCAGTGTTCTGCAGCAGGGATAATACGCATCAAAACAGATTTAGGAAACAAATCTGTTCTTATAAGTGTCTGTTTTCATGTTGTGGTGTCTCTAATTATCTTGTTTGTTTATGGAAAGCATTGTAGTTAGTGACTTGTCAGTGTCGTCTCCAAGTTTTCCAGCTTATCCTTCCCCATTACATCAAGTAGTCTCTGTTCGTTTGTTACTACACCATTACTGCTCTTCACAAAAACCACAGCTTTATCTGACTGATCTGTCTGTAATTGTCCCCCACTCTATATGCCATGTAAACTGTTATAATTGAGCTCTGGATCAGGGTAACTGTAACTGCATCATTTGCATAGATGTTCTATACTACGTGTACAATACATACAGTATGTCTGAGTGAGTTTTTGTAAATTTTTAATTGTCAGAGTTAAAAGGCTTGAGCCACGATGAATGCTGAGCCGACAATCACTTGTGCTGAAAGCAAGCATATTCAATTTAAAATACATATTTTAAATACAAAATAGTATTCTGTAATTTGTATTTGATCGACTTCATGAAAAGGATTGTGTAACTTGTAACAAAATACTTTTGTGTATTTTAAAAACAGAAAATTCTTCCCCCATAGTGTAAAAGTGATGACACCATGCACACGGAAGGCAGCGTTCGGTGTGCTGCAGTATCGTTATAATCTGTGATGTAGTAATCGTGAGCTTCTCGATTAAATTACATTAAAAGTAGGGTTGTCAAACGATTAATCTGTAACAATCATGATTAATCACACAACTTTTAATCAATTAATCAGATATACAGTCATACTGCAATGCCATCCAAAATATCTTATATTGTGTACTGTATATTCAGCATAGAAATCCAAACCGAAGTCTTAAAATTGACAAATATAAATTGTGCCTATATATCAGAGTTGTACTCCATGCACTCCATTTCCACAAACAAACAGAAGGTGAATATTTGAAACAAACAAAAAAAAAATCTAAACTAAAAAACCTTGACAAATGGCTCTAACAACAGAAGCATTAGAACTATTGAAAGCTCGCTTGGTCACTGGCAAGGTTCTGTTTTTAAGGCAATGGCATTTGATGTAATAAATCAATTTCACAGAGATATGATAGCAATTAAAGTCGTGGTCTTGTGGTATTTGAATTGCAAATTAGGATATTGTGGCAAATCCTGAAACAGAATTCTATGAAATATCATTTTAAACAACTCATTTAGTATAAATCATAAAATCAACCAACACACAGGCCCGAATAGAGCATACAAGGCTAGGGGAAAGGGAGATTCTCATTGTACTGTATGATCAGGGTGGACACTCTACACAGAAAAACACTGGCTGGTTAACTAATCACTGTAGGAAACAACTGCATGTACACAGAACACAGTTACCTCAATAATTATGCACAAAGGTGTAGAATAGGACTATTTACAACCCTGTGGGAATGCAACCCGTAAGTAGCGCTGGCCTAGGTCACGACAATATTCTTATCCCCGGTTTTTTTAAATGAAGCAAACCAAGTAACAACGTATCTTATCTTTTCAACTCTGTCAGCTTTGAGACTTTAAGTACGTTTTGATTTAGTTGAGAATTCTCGAATTGGGCGTACTGAAGCTCTCTCGCTGTCTATAACCAGAATACTATGTCTCTAGACAATAAAAATGTTTGCTCATATTATTCTCTCTTGGGGTATGAAAATTACCGAATGCAGTAACGCAATCAAAGAAATAATAGCGTGTTATGGATTTAACTCTAATGCGTTAATTCACACTTTGACAACTCCAAGTAAAACAAATCTTTCTGATTGTGTTATTACTTTTTCTGTTCAGTTTTATGTTCACCTAAGTATTTGGGATATATCTTAGACACTTAAGAATATTTGATCAGTTGTCTAGTATCACATTGCTATGGTGCAGTTGCTCTCATGGTTGCCCAGCTGAGTAAGTGTGCTGGTGAAGGAGCAGATCACAGAGGCCCACGTAGAATGTACGTTTGCAATTAAAATACAACACTGTACTTTATTGTAATGCATTGCATGGTTGCTATATTTTGTACTTCATCTTTATGCATTTACAATTATGGTATTTTGTATCAAAGACATTTTGATTTATTTTTTCCCATTTCTGGCCATATTTACCTATCACTAAGAATAACCAGTCCAGGGACCGGTAATTCCGTTTAATTTTTTTTTTCACACCCCACCTTCCAAAAAGCACTATATTGGAGGGACCTTTCTTTTCGCATCCCTTTTTAAATATTTGCCATTAAAATGGAGAATGCCACATTTTATAACAGTATTTACTGCAGGGCTGAAGTGCGCTCGGATTAGTACCACTGAGGTGTGCGTTCCCGGATGATTTAATCAAGCTGAATATCAAGATAATGACCTGGCTCTAATGGAAATAATTAGGGCTTTAGGCTGTCTGCCTGACACTAGCAGGGCATTTACCACGCTAGTCATTTTACAGACCCCTCTGTGTCTTTGGCAGCTGGCTACGAACGTCAGACTAATTACTACCACATTAAATATGTCGAGCATGCGCAAAATTCTCAGTATATACTCCCAGCACCTGTATTTCATGTTCAAAGCTTTATACCACAAAGGAAAAGCCTCGGGGTTGGCTGCTAATGTTGAAATCCTCATTAAAAAGAACGGTTGGGTCCTCTGAACCAGATATAACTGCACTAGGAGTTGAAATGTTCTGTACTGCAATCGCATTCCTGCCAGAGCGTTCATTTAACTGCTCGGCTGGCACCACCCTACTTTGATGACATTGTTCATGCGTCGAGCGGCCTCATTCAATGGACTCCTTCTCGTTCCGTTGTGTCATTCCCGCTCTGTTATCTGGATCCGTATCGGGGGCTGGAAGGAGCTTGAGTGGGTTTTTGACCAGATGGAGGAAAGCGTCTTTAAAGCGTTAATATGAAAGGGCCCAGAGCGTAGCATTAACACATGTACAGTAATAGATCTTCATGCCCTTGAGTGTTTCACTTGAAAGAAAATCACTTGTCATTCATACCGTAAATCATTTTGAATAATATTCATTTAAAATGCTATTTGTGTGCCAATCAGCTGCAGAGAACGTATGCCCCGATAGGTGGTCATGTTCTTCAATATGATGTACTACATCTGGCTTTCATTTGCAGTCAGCTGACAAGACAGTTGTTTCAAAGCTGTATATATATGGTCATGTTTCTCAAACTTATCTCTTGTAGTGTTTGAACATATTTAATTCTTGAACAGATACATCCCTTACTGATTGTAGTGTATTTTATATAGGAAATTATATTATTCTAAGTATAGTTCAGCAATTTCACTGATGACGCTAGCCTGGCATACATGCAAAATAACAATAGAGATAATCATGACTAATTGCTATAAAAATAAACATCATGCTTGTGCTGTTGGCCTGTATTAAGACAACACACTGTATTTCTTAATTAATTATCAAAAAGGTCAAGCATGATGGGAAATCCTTTAACAAAGGGTCACATCTCAAAAAAGTAATCCGACCACGGAAAATGAGAAGTACAACAAGTTCACAGCCTCTCTCTCACACGAAGTATGGAACAGCAGAACCTAAAGGAACACAAAGGCCCTGAATGGATTGTAATAATAGTATTTGAAAACAACGAGATTTTTTCCCCCCTCTGTAACGTGTTGACAGTACGTTACGACCCGAGAGACTATTCGCCGATTAGACAGGCGGCCGCGGCCCGGCTTCTCCTCGCACGCACAGAGCCCGTCTACGTCGGGGCGATCCGGTCAGGCTGCCTTTGAAACGGCAGGATCAGTCGGCTCTTGGCACGGTTCTCTCCCGTCCGAGCAGCTGTTGTGGCGCGCTAGCGCGCGCGGCTGGGAAACTTCAATCTGATGGAATGTGTTTGGCGGGATAAATTGGAAAAATATGATTAAAATAAAAAAGGAATAATACTTTCCTCATGCACCGTAACAATGTAGTCGTTCACCCGCTCGGGAGTCCGCAGCGTACTGTGTCCTCGGCGTGCTGAGGCTGGCTTGCTGCTGCCAGTTCCACACTCGTGTGTTAGCATTAGCGTTTACTACGGGAAGCAGACGTGATTATGATGCAGGTTGTTAGAATGTACGGGCATGCGCAGGTTTCCCAGAATTAAATGCTACTTTCATTTATCTTCTAACTTCTTATCTAGTACAGGGTCACAAGGTACATCTGGAGTATGTGCCAGGTAGTACAAGGCAGGGAAACACCCTGAATGGGGAGTAAAGGCATAGGTGAATTCGAGAATCTATGAACTGCACATAGTGCTGGCACGCCATGCATAAAACAAGCATCCCACCCAGAGATACCTTGTGCCTTGTGCTGCCTGGGATAGGATTCAGGTTCCCCATGATCCAGCACTGGATAAGTGATTGGAAGATGGATGGATGGGTGGATATTTATCAGGGTGATTCATTGGGTAGCTCAGTGGTCTAACACCTACTGGGTTGTTGGTTCGATTCCTGTTTTTTGTTTTCCTCACATTGAGTTGATTTCCTTTGGTTTCCTTACATGGTCCAACAACATGCGGTTAGCTGAACTGGTGATAGTGTGCGATTGTTTGTGTGAGTGTGGGGCATCCCATCTATGGTGTCTTGAGCCCTGTGCTTTCTGTGATTGGCTCACTGCGACCCCCTGATTATGAAATACAGATGGATATAATTTATTATTCAACACATTTCCATCTGCTTGATGGCCAGGTTTTAACTTCAAGTCTATACAAGGGAGTTTGCATAATAGCAGAGATGCCCGGTGCTGGCCTGAGGAGGACAGGCTTCCCCTTTGAGTCTGGCTCCTCCCAAGGTTTCTTCCTCTTGAGGGA